>PVIA01005235.1:0-119392 GCA_004024845.1 Tonatia bakeri
GGGGTGGCAATGGGAAGACCCAGTGAGGTGGCGATTGTGAAGCAAGGCACTGCAGGCAAACCAGGGTCCAAACTCCAGGAAATAGAGCCTTGGGGCACTGATTGAAAATACCTGTAGGGGTTGAAGCACAGGGAGAGACTCCCAGCCTCACAGGAGAGTTTGTTGCAGAGACCCACGGGGTCCTAGAACATGTACAAGCCCACCCACATGGGAATTAGCACCAGAAGGGCCCAGTTTGCTTTGTGGAAGGAGCGGAAGGGACTGAAGTCCAACAGAGAGCGAAGCAAGCGCCATTGTTCCCTCTCAGACCCCGCCCCCACATACATCGTCACAACCCAGCGACTGGGGTGCCCCGCCCTGGCAAACACCTAAGGCTCTGGCCCTCATACGTAACAGGCGCGACAAGACAAAAAAAAAAAAAATGGCCCAAGTGGAAGAACAGATCAAAGCTCCACAGCAAATACAACTAAGCAACGAAGAGGTAGCCAACCTATCAGATGCGCAGTTCAAAGCACTGGTGATCAGGATGCTCACAGAATTGGTTGAATTTGGTCACAAATTAGATGAAAAAATGAAGGTTACACTAAGTGAAAATGAAGGAAAATGCACAGGGAACCAATCAATAGTGATGGGAAGAAAACTGGAACTCAAATCAATGGAGTGGACCAGATGGAAGAAACAAATAACCAAACAGAAAAGAATGAAGCAACAATAATTCAAAAACAAAAAAATGAGGAGAGACTTAGGAACCTCCAGGACATCTTTAAACGTTCCAACATCTGAATTATAGGAGTACCAGAAGGGGAAGAGTAAGAACAACAGCTGGAAAAGTTATTTGAACAAATCATAAAAGAGAACTTCCCCAATCTGGCAAAGGAAATAGATTTCCAGGAAGTTCAGGAAGCTCAGAGAGTCCCAAAGAAATTGGACCCAAGGAGGAACACACCAAGGCACATCATAATTACATTAGCCAAGGTAAAAATGAAGGAGAGAATCCTAGAAGCAGCAAGAGATGAGGGGACAGTAACCTACAAAGGAGTTCCCATCAGACTGTCAGCCGATTTCTTTTTTTTTTTAAGATTTTATTTATTTATTTTTAGAGAGGGAAGGGAGGGAGAAAGAGAGAGAAACATCAATGTGTGGTTTCTGGGGGCTGTGACCTGCAACCCAGGCATGTGCCCTGACTGGGAATCGAACCTGTGATGCTTTGGTTCGCAGCCCGTGCTCAATCCACTGAGCTATGCCAGCCAAGGCTAGCTGATTTCTTAAAAGAGACCTTGCAGGCAAGAAGGGGCTGGGAAGAAGTATTCCAAGTCATGAAAGGCAAGGACCTCCATCCAGGATTGCTCTATCCAGCAAAGCTTTCATTTAGAATGGAAGGGCAGATAAAGTACTTCCCAGATAAGGTCAAGTTAAAGGAGTTCATCATCATCAAGCCCTTATTTTATAAAATGTTGAAGGGACTTACCTAAGATAAAGAAGATAAAAAACATGTATAGTAAAATGACAGCAAACTCACAATTATTAACCACACCTAAAACAAAAACAAACTAAGCAAACAACTAGAACAGGAACAGAACCACAGAAATGGAGATCACATGGAGGGTTATCAACAGGGGAGTGGGAGGAGGAGGGGGGGAAGGTACAGAGAATAAGTAGCATAGATGGTAGGTAGAAAATAGACAGGGGGAGGGCAAGAATAGTTGGGAAATGTAGAAGCTAAAGAACTTAAGACACATGGACATGAACTAGAGGTGGGGAATGTGGGTGGGAGAGGGTGTGCAGGGTGGAGGGGAATGAAGGGGGGGTAATGGGACAAGTGTAATAGCATAATCAATAAAATATATTTTAAAAAAACAATGGTGCAGCCCTGGCTGGTGTGGCTCAGTAGACTGAGCCGCTGGCCTGCATACCCAAGGGTCACTGATTCAATTCCCAGTCGGAGCACATGCCTGGGTTGTGGGCCAGGTCCCCGGTGGGGAGGGGGCATGTGAGTGGCAACCACACACTGATATTTCTCTCCCTCTCTTTCTCCCTTTCTTCCCCTCTAAAAATAAATAAAAATATATTTTTAAAAAGCAATGGTGCAGTGTTTGCATATATAATCTTTGTATACCCTCCTGCACACTTTAAATCTCTAGGTTACTTATTATATCTAACACAGTGCAAAAGCTGTGTAAATAGCTGTTACACTGTATTGTGTAGGGAATAATAACAATAAATGTTTAATATAATATCTACGAATCTGGATCATACATACCTGCAACTCATGTCATTAGGAAATCTCATTGTGAGGCTCGAAGATGCTGCAAAAATTAGAAATCTTAACACCCATTTTCCTGCATTGCAACATCAGCATTCTTTTTGCCTTCTCGGTTTGCCTGTCACTCATTATGGGTGTTCATTAAGTAATACACAATTACGAAGAAGTGGTTCGAAACTTCATGCCGATCGCCATCCTGTGGGGAGAGTTGCTCAGCTGAGGGAGCCGTGTGCGCCTCACTCTCCGTGTGCTTCTCTGAGCTCCGAGAGCCGCAGCACGCACTCAGAGCTCCGCTGACTTCAAAGGAGCAAGAAGACAGATGGCCCTTCACTCTGAGAGTCTAATAAAGATGGTGAGAGCCTTCCACTTGTATAATAGGAGATGCAGTGGTCCTGGCTTTATTTCTGGGGGTTTCTGCAGGGGGCAGGGTGGGAAGAGAAAGAATACTTCCATTTCTTCTGCAGACTTCTTAGATTTTGCTTCTGCTGAATTAGATGAGTTCATAAATCATTCAACATAAACTGTTAATTTTTCGTATCACGTTGGCTCATGCTTTGCCCGTTCCCGCTCTGCACTTTCCCAAACAACGCTGGACCTGTCCCTGGGAGATTTTGCAGTGACAGGAAATCCAAAATAGCTTATTTCTCTCTTAAGTAAATTAAGTCAGGGGATAAGCAGGGGAAGTCAGTTATTATTAGAGGCTCTGTGATTATTAAGGACTCAGGCTTTTTCTACCTTGTTGCTCCACCATCCTCAGCAGCAAGGCCCATGTGGCTGCTCGAGCTCCAGCCATCTCCTCTTCATCCCTTTATTCGAGCGAACAGAATGAGGAAAGTGTCAAAATCTGCATGTCCCTTCCTTTAAGGACACTTCTGGATGTTATGTATACTCTCTCTAATTCTACTTACTTCCCATTGACTGGACCTTAGTAATATAATCACACCTAGCTACAAGCAAGACTTGAAAGTTTAGTCTTTTTTTTCTGGGCAGTCCTTTTCTGAGCAGCAAGAAATTGGAGAAGGGTTATTACTAAGAGGGGAGAAAAGGAGAAACAGGTTTGGGGAAGCAACTAGAAAACTCCGCTAGCACTGTCATCTAAAACTGACATTAAGTGCTGGTGGGCCTTCTATCAAGGCTCTTAGGACAGGAGAAGTCCAGTGACCAGCGGTGGGCACACAGAGGGGCCCCGAGTGGTAGAGAGCACAGGCTGAGGAGGAGGCAGTGTAGGGCAGAAGGGACCGCACTGACGGACTAGGTCTTCCTCCTCCCCCATCCCTTTTCAACCTGCACGCAGCTACTTTTGACGGCGAGGACACTGCCTGAGCCAGACCACCCCCGAGCGTCCATACACCCCGCCCATATTCCTCTACTTGTTCTGCGGATCCTGCAGTCCTGTCCAATGTTCATTGCTATGGACGTTTCTAAACGCTCATTTCCCCTTCTGTGCCCCTTCCCTCCCTGGGGAACCGATGCGGGACCAGATCCCTGTCCCCCACCACGCTTTGCCTAGCCCTGGTCTAGGCAAGGGACGCTGACGGCTAGGACCAGCTTGGACCTGGAAGCCAGCGGGCCTGTTCGGTGCCTGGCACCGTGCGATCCTTCAGGGTGACAATCGCACTTGATCAAACGCAAGCATTGCAAGCATTGCAAACATTGGTCAGGATTGCGCAAAGGAGGTTTAAATCAGGCGCCCGGCAGAGTCCTTGGTAATCTCGCCAGCGCTGGATGTCCAGCCCCCACCGCTCCTGTTCGGGTCCGCAGCATAAGCGAAACAAAAGCAAAGCAGCCCATCGAGATTCTCACAGAAGCGAGGGCAGCGGGCCACGGGTTAGGGGAGCCCAGGCTGCAGCCCCGACACCAGATGAGCGCAGGGCTGGCAGCGGCAGTGCCGGCCGACGCCTGGTAGAGCTCTACGAGGGAGCGCAGGAGGGGCAGCTGCGCAGCGACACCACACGCCAGAGGCGGTACTGCAGCGCTACGCTTGCGGGTGGGGCCCGCGTCCTGGAGAGCTCCAGGCGGTTCTACTAGTTGCGCATGCCCAGTGCGCTCCTCAAGGCTCCCTGCCGGAGCACATTGGTGGAGCGAGGAGGGAGACATCCGGAGAGCCAGGGATGGACGCAGGACGCGGGGACCGCTGGAACCGGAGCCGAGCCTCAAGTGCTCTGCTCTGCCCTGACAACCTTCACTGATGGTTCCTTCGCTTGACTCTCTTTTGCCATTGAGAACGGCACCCCAGAGACTGGCAGTTATATGCCCTAGGTCACACAGCTGGTCCAGATAAGGAATAGAACCTGAATTGAACTCTGCAGCCCCCACTCCCTGCACCACAGGGCTGAGAGAACTGAATTTTAGTATGACGGCAGTCTTATATGAGCTCGGGGACCCCGGGCAAAGAAGCATTTATTCCTTTCACGGAGGAGCATTTAATCCAGTCAAAGAAATGACTGGAAATTTCTGAAATGTTTTAAACAATAAAAAAGCCACGTCCTCGGGTGTCCTGTTTATGCTTTGTCTTGAAGTGACTAAGATTTACTCGTCTGCCTCCCCTCCTCCCAAAGCTAGCCCAGAGTTCCAGACCCCATTATTAGAGACCCAGCCCTTAAAGATCTGGTCCTTTTCCAAGGCGCCAGGTCCTCACTGGCAGAACTTTGTAAGTGGCTAGGATAACCCACAACTGCCCTTCCTTCTCTTTCTCAGTCATGCCCAACTGGGTCCATCTCCGGGCCTCTGCACATGCTCTTCTCCCCATGTATCAAACTTGATCAGAACTCTCTTCCATCTTCATGGGCTGGTTCCTACTCATGACTTAGAGTTTCTCTTCCAAGTCCCCTTCACTGAGCCCTTCAAGTCATCCCTTCTCTTGCTTTGCACTATTGTCCACGTCACACTACCCAGCTTTATTTTCTCCCCCGCCTCTAGCACTCCCTAATCATAGACTCCATTAATTGCTTGAGCTCTACACCCCCAGAAAATGAATGCTCCCAGAGGGCAGAGCCTCATCTCGTTGTTCATCCTGTCCTCATTACCTAACCTGTGCCAGCAAGCAAGGAGGCACTCAAATGTTTGTCGAATGAATAACTGAAGGGACATCAGCTCCCAGCCCTTACACTCAATGACTGGTTTTGTTCATGTATCTTTCCTCTCTTCTCCTGTATGTTAGGCAATCATATCTGGGAGCTTGTATCGGCTTCTTGGGGTTGCTATAGCAAACAAATTTATTATTTTACAGTTCTAACTATTCCCTCCAAAACCTACAGAGAAGTCTGCTTGCTTGACTTTTGCAGCTTCCAATTGCCCCAGGTGTTCCTGGCTTGTGGCAGTTACCACTCCTATCTTGATCTTTGTCTTCACCTGACCCCTTTCTCTGAGTCTTCACAAGGCATTCTCCTCCCCTAATCTGTTTCTTCTTTAAAGACACCAATCATGGGGTTAGGACCCCACCGAATGATCTTATCTCAACTATCTCTGCAAGACCCTATCCAAATAAATGCACATTCTCAGGTGTGAATTTGCATCCCCATTCACTGGGGATTTAGGGCTCTAACATATGCCTTGAGGGGGACACAATTCAACTTGTGACAGAGGTAATCCATGGAATACTAAGGAAAGATTTAGCCAAACTAAGCTGGAAGATGGATAGACATGAAGGGCTGTCCTAAGTGTAGGAAAGGTCACTGGTTGAATGTCCAGAAATAACATTTCTGGGTGAAGCCTCCTTGCATCCAGACTTTTAGGGAAGGAATACTTCAACTTTAAGGGTTTCCACAAGAGTGGTTTATACCCCAGCTTGGCCCTTTTGCAGGCTGTAAACACCCCATTTCCCAACCCTTCATGAAACATTTTATGTCACTAAACTCCGGCTCCTGGGAAACGTAAAAGAATAACAGCTATTGGGCACTTCTTATCTGCCAGGGACTGTGCTGAGACCTGACCTGCTTTCCCTTGTTTAATGCTGAGGGCTCCTCTGTGAGGCTGGTCTTATTAGTCACTGAACTTCACATGAGAAACGAGGTTCAGACAGGTTAGGGAGCAGGCTCACAGCTTCTCACCCTGCTGGGACTTATAACGAGTTCTAACAGCAGAGAAACTTCCAGGAAACCCAGAGGGACTTTCATCAGTTCTACTTAAGAGGGCAGAGCCCTCTGTTTGTAATGCATGGGTGGCAGTCACAAGGCAACATTTTACGGGGGGGGGGGGGGGACAAAAACCAATACTCAGACTTGGGATTCTCCAATACTTAAAATTAACAGTTTTTCCTGATGTGGCTCCTTTTGCCACTAGAAATTTCCAGGCTTCGGTCAGTTTAAATTCTCAGTGCCCTCCCAAGCCCACCCCACTCCGGAGGGTGACTTCGAACTCTCTGCCCTACTCTCTGTGATATGCACTCTTTGTGTTTCTGAGGAGATCCACCTGCGGACCTGAGCCCCAGGGGACAGAGAACCAGGAGGCCCCTTCACAGCAATGAGGTCGGTTTTTGCAGCATAGAGTGAGGGAAGAAACTGCTGTTGGTGAGCCATCTCCGGGTTGACATTCTCTGTGCCCAGCTTTTGCTATTTCAGTCCGGGACATTTTTATCCTGGTGCTGACATTTCATCCTGTGGCTGACATTGTGTCCCGAATTCCATTTCTCAGTGTTGAAGCACTGCCCCAGCCCTGCTTCTCCTCCCTGCTTCTGGCCTGATGTCAGTGCACCCTGACCTCTGGCCTCCAACAAGAAAGTGTTGGAAGCCAGTTTTGCTGGTTCTGGAGCCTTGAAACAAACTTTCAGCCGTAACTGCTGGAGAAACTGTGCTCCCCAGTTGTCGCTGCTTCCCTGCTACAATCTACCCTTACTAAGGAGCAATTTTATTTTGTAAGGAGACGCACCTGTGGCAGATTGTGGGGCCTCGAGCAATATGGTCTCATTCTTCCCTCTGGGAGGGGTGTATTCTAATTACACCTTCCTTCAGGAAGGACGGAAGTGAGCACATGCCTGGATGGGGGTGGAGGGAGGTTCACAGAAATGGTGCTGGAGTCCAAGAAGCAGGAAAAAAAAAAAAAAGGACAAAACGCTGGCATCTTCGGACTCGCCCACAATCTTTGCCTTGTCTGACCCTCACGACTACCTCCGTAACAGATGAGGCTTCGGGTTTGAGATTTAGAGAGGTCAGGGGACTTCTTCACCCAAGGCTCCGGAGCGAAGATATAAAGCAGCTGGGATTCGAACCTGAGCCTTCGAGGCCACCTCATTCACTGTTGCTTCAAAGAGTGGAAGAATTAGAATGAAGACCTGACTTATTTCTCTCGCCTTTACTCACCGGCTGCTGAGCTTCAAGCTCCACGAGGGCAAAGGACAAAGGCACCCTCGGCTTGGACCAAGCATGGCACAGAGCGAGCGACCACAAACGGTCCACTGGGCCCACACTGGGAACAGAATCAGCTCTGCTTTCGCAGGGAGGCTCCTGGAGCGTATGGACATCGAGGCTAAGCAGGGACGCTGCACGTAGTGAATGTGGACGCATTGGGTCGAGCTCTCAGCCCGGGAACAGAGCTGCGTTGTGTCTTCGCCTTTGCACAGCGCTGAAACCAGGCAGGGAGCAGCACAGCCTCAGGGACAGCCGGGGGCGCCCGCTCCAGCAGAGCTGCTCTCTGCACTGCGCAGGCGCCGCGTGGACCCGGGCTCCGCCCCCGAGTAGGGATCTACAGCGGACCGGACCTACCGCGGGTGTGGGGCGCGGCAGCGGCTCGGGCAGCAGCGGCCTGGGGCCTGGTTATAGACGCGCTCTCTGGACCCGGACCCACTGGTGAGTAGCTGAGCAGGAGGGCCAGGGCTCCAGGTTCGAATGCGCGGGGCAGGTGGGGTCTGGGTGCGGAGGAGGGCTGCGGGGGCCGCGCCGAGTAGGGGTGGGACCGGTGGTGCAGGCCGGCTTCTGCGTGCCCCCCCAAGTCTCTGCGGCTTTCTGGCCTGGTGGTCCCCAGGGCAGGCTGGCTGCAGGCTTAGAACTGGGGGAGGGGCGAATGGCAAGGGGAATTGGGTACAGGGGAGGGGAGAAGGGGCGGGAGGGGCGTGGGGGGGGCAGACGGACAGAGGGACGGAAGGTGCGGGGAGAGCACAAACCCAGGGGGGCTGGATGGCGGTGGGTTGAGGGTCCAGCGTCCTCTGCCTGCCTGCCTGCCTTTGTGCCGCGGAGACCCGCAGGCTCTCCCCAAACGCGCCAGGTCGCGACCCTGAGAGGCTGCAGCGTCCGGTCTGCGGTTGCTGGTGTGGAGCCTCCGAGCTGGCCTCCGGTGCCGCCCCCTGTGTTTTAAATGATGCATCTCCTGGGAGAATTTCTACCGGTTGGCCGGAGCAGGAAGTGTCGTCAGGAGGCCATTTTTAAAGCCTCGGAGGTAAGCGCTGACGTGTTTTGATTTTCAGTAGTTAGAGGCAACCCCCGCGATCTCTCCAGGGGGAGCAGACAGCCCCCAGAGACCACGGTGTAACTGCTCGGCACTGCGCCGTTCCTCCCAGCACCTATGCTGTTAGATGTGGACTTGCCTCGGATAATGTGGACCGTCGGTGTGCGTGTGCCAACAATAAACTTGAAAACCAGACTGGCATCGTCTTTCCTTGGGCGTTTTGGGGCATGTCCAGGGCCCGGCTTGACCATTGAGGACCCGTGCACCTTTTGCTGGGGAAGGTCGGTTTTGTTGCAGGTGCTGCTGTCACTCTGTGGGACCTCCCCCGTCCCAGCCCGCCCTTTTATCTCATTGCCTTAGGGTTGTTGGGCAGTTTCAGGCCCGGGAGACGATACAAAAGAATGAACATTTCTAAACTAAAAAGGAAAAGCCAAAGGAGAGAATGAAAGAAAACGTTTAAGTTACTCGTGTGTTGGGTATTTAACGTCTCCCTATTAAAGTACCTCCTACTTAAAAAAACTGGGATAATGAACAGTTTCTCAACCTACCATTGTAAAATGAAGTGCCAAATGCCGAGCACTTTGCCCTGTTTAAAAATAAAAGTCTACGTGGCCCAGTGTAATGTTGTGTTAGAGCCCTTAAACATGGTCCCCGAAGTTTAGAATTAGAGTCACCTAGAATGAGATAGAACTTGCTCTCCAGAAGGTCAGAGGACTTTTCTACCGAGCGAACAGCAGAGAGGGTAGGAGGAGTGTTTATCTCTCTGAGTCACACATGCAAAGTTCACGCCCCCCCCCCCCGACTGCCGCAGTGATGTGTGTACACACAACAGGAAATACTGGCCGGGGATTCTCGAAGCCCAGCAAATGGTGGTTTAGAAACCATCGAATTGTCTCCGAGAATGCAAGTAGAGTGTTCGCCTTTTTAAACTGCGTGATATCGATGGATATTATCTTTAATCTAGGATGCATTTTTTTATTATTTTTTATCTTGGATCTAAACATAGTCTTCAAAAGTAACACTTTTGTGTGCATCCAGTTTCGTTACGCCGATGACATGCGTTGCGGGTGCATTTTGAAAACAGCAGAGGAGGACATTGTATTTTCTGGGCTTCCTCCCTGATGTGTTATGCTAAACCAGTGTAGAGTGTTTTAAATCTAGTAATAGCAGTTAGAAAATAAAAACATGTCCATTTGCTTCTAAGGAAGAGGATCTGGGCCAGTTTTTGTGCAGAGGGAGAACAAAGAACATTTTTATCATGGTCACCAGCCAGGCCAATGGTTCTTTCTCTCATTGACTCATCCGTCCATCCGTCCGTCCGTCCATCGAATGTGTATTAAGTGCCTTCTGTGGCCAAGTGCTGTCCTGTTGACTGACAAACGTGCCCCTTGCCCGTGAGGTTTTTCTGATCTCAGTTGTTCTCTAGCTGCCTGGCAAAGATAGCGTTTTCTTTGTTCACAGATAACGCACGCAGCCCACTGCAGTTTCCAAGATCCATTCTTGGGGTTGAAGGTGGCTGGAGACCATCTAATCCAGACATCGTCATCGTGGGGTGGGGTCGGGTGGGGAGGCATCAGACTCACTTGGGAATAATTTTAAACCACATGCCTGAGGCCACCCCAGGCAAAGGACAATCTGATTCATTGGGTCCTGGGAGTCCTGGGAAGCCTCCCCACCACCCGCTGCTCCAATTTAAGGTCCTTGTGTGACTTTGCCCAACACCCTGCTTGAGAAGCACTTTGGGGTACTTACCCCTTCTTTTCTGGAAGAAGAGTGCCTGGAGAGACCAAGGCTGTGCAAGCCTGGGACTTCAGCCCGTACGTCTGGCTTCTGTTGCAGGGCTGGTGGAGCAGCGCTCGCTGACTGCCCAGCGTCCTGAGTGTGGAAGCCAGGGCCTGGCGCAGAGGCTGCATGGGCCTGGGTGCCTGAGGAGACAAGGAAGAGCCCTGCGACCTGCTTCCGACTCACATCTGTAGCTTGGCAGCTCCAGGCCAGAAGTTAGAACCACCCAGCAGCAGCACCCGTGACTGCGGTTCGCAGCCGCACACAGCGCTAGCAGAACACAAAGGATTTAGATTAGACGCCAGCTGATCGACTCCCTGACCTTAGAAAAGCCAAGCAGCTTCTCCAGATCTGTTTTCTTAACGAGAAGCAGGTGATCAAAGATGAACCTGGAGGAGTATTGAGGTAATGTATTCATCTGCCTGACTCGGGCCAAGGCGCTCTAAGGTTGGCCGACACAGCCGGCCACTGGGCATTCTGATCAGATCGCTGGGGTAGCAGTTACTTTCCCCCCACCTCCTGTTAACTACGCTCCTTAAAGACAGCAGCCCCTGGCAGGTGTGGGGGTAAAACGATCCTGGCATGTATGTGCTCATTGGGTTCACCACACCAGCCAGTGCTGGGAACACTGAAGTTTTCAGGAATCTGCAGAGTCGTTACTGTCAGTATGCACTTTACAGAGCATCAGTGTTAATGTTTCCAACGTCAGGAGGCTAAGCAAGGGTAGGACCCAGAGTCCAGTTGCCTAATCACCTCATTACAGTCCAAGGCAGTGGCCTTGACCTGCGTCCAAGCACCCCCAGGTGGGTTAGGCATCTAAAAGGCTGCCCATGAGGTTGATATTGTTGCTACTCCCGCACGCCGCTCCACACCTGCCCTGTCAGGTGGTGGTTCTCAACCTCTGCTGCACGTCAGAAGTGCACGGCTTGGCCCAGGCAGGCTTGGTTTGCAAGCCTCCCGGGTAATTCCAGCATCAGCAGGATGACCAGCCCTCCCAGGGGCCTCTTTAAAGAGGAAGGCTAACACCCTGGACGTAGAAGTGGGCACCCTAATGCAGGCAGGGTTAGTAGTCCCTCGCTTTCTGGAAGGATTTCTGCTCTGCTTGATTACACTTTATTATACTTTTAATCCATTTGTTTTATGAAATTTTGATTTTTCCTAAAGGCAAGAAAAGGAAATACCAAAATGTGTCACCTTTAGAGACCTGAAGTCACTAGGTATATTTAATAACAATTTTGTGAGATTGGAACACTACATTATTTTTTATGTCCTTTTTTTTTTTAATGCCAGCAAGAGCATACTTACTTAACATTTATTTTCCACACATAGAACTATAAGTTTTAGATTTTAAGAACTCCGTTGGTCATCTTCTTTCTTTTGAAAGATTTTCTCTTCAACTTTTTAAAATATATAGTAGCTTTGTTTGTTTTCTGATGTAGTCTCAATTGACGGTCTGCACAATGTCAAGTGGAACCCAGAGTAACTCCTTTATAGATTGAGGGGGTGGGGGCAGGGATCTTCGCCTCTGGCTGCAGACCTTGACATTGTCAGACCCCTTTGTGAAGCTAAGAGTTTTCTGTTTCTTAGGAGATTACTAGATTCTTGTATGTTCCAAAGGGGTCTTCCAAAAATATGTAGACTTATTTCTTCACAAAACATGTCCTGATTGCCAAGGGTAAGGTTACCTGCTCTTGGCATATGTACCTTTTCCTCGCGTCAGCCCTGGAAATCGGGCATTACTTACTTCCTTTTTACAAATGAGAAAACCCAGGCTCTGAGAAGTTAACAGGTCCGGCATCACACGGCTGTGGCGTCAGAACCCAAGTTTTGGAGCTTGTTCTTGCTGTCCCAAGGTCATTGCTCTGTCCATGGTCACACTTCTCACGTGGGCGGCAGAGGCATGAGAACAGGGACTCTTGCCCAGCCTTTGCCCTGATCTGTGCTCCAAGGGAACCATCTAGTTCCAGAAGGAAAGCTAGGGTCCCAGTGGCATACGTTTGTCAGCAGCATTCAAAAATATTTGTCATCCGATGGCCACCAATGGGCACTTAAGTCATTTCCAGATGGAAGGTAGTTTTGCAAAATGAATAAGATCATTTCATTGCTGTTCTTCCTTGTTTAGATCCATGTACCATTCTGTTCAATTCTGGTTCTTTGTAATGGTCGGAAAAGGGTTTTGCTGAGAGAGGCAAGTTTCTTCCTGAATATCATCCTGCTAGGAAAATACTAAGAGTCTATGTACCTAATGTTGGATTCCCCATACCCACCCACCCCCAGTCAGGTATTCCTGTCCACTTGCTTCTGGGCACTTTGGGGTAGAATGTTTTATAAACACACTAGCCTTTCCTTAGTACGCAAGAGGACCAGGTGCTGTCTGCAAGCGCCTCTGCCACAAGGCAGGGTGCTTTGCCTACATTATCCAGTTTGTTTTTCCTAATTACCCATTAAGTTTGAAGGCATCGAAGCCTGTTTCCTTGCCTGGCAGTGAACAGAGAGAAATCACTTGGCTAAGGAAGCAGCAAAGGGACAGGTTCGGAGCTCGGACTACAGACCCTCAACTCCATCCCCCGTGCTCTTCACGAGCACACACAGCTGCAGCCCAGCCCCTGCCGCAGGTGAGGCAGGGGCCGCATTGAAAGGCTTTCTGGGAAGAGCTTCCTAAATTTGCTTCCCTGTCCAAAAAGGATGTAGTCGGCCAATGCATACTGATTTTGGTGGACATCTTTCACAGACAGAAATGTATGCGATGATACATTTAGCAGGCACGGGATGCTATTGGCCAGCTGCTTTTCACATGGACTTGGAGCATGGAAACCCATTGGTTTGCTACAAGGACGTTGCACAATTCACTGGGCTTGGAGAGGAAAAGGTAATTTAGTAATGAGCTTCTGTGCAAGCCCAAGTTGTGGTTCCAGCTTCTTCTCTGTGTCATTCTGAGCACCTGCCAGTCACTGTGCAGGTCAGGCAGGTGGGTGGTTTCGCCCCAGAGGTAAATTACCTTTTAGGCAGTACAGCCAAGCAAATAGAATTAAAATTATAAAATGAGATGCACTATATATTCTGGAGAGAGCAATTGCCAGGCAGCTAAGAAACCTGTTAGTTCACCCCTTTGACTATTTTTGTGATTGGTGTTATTCCTTCTCTTTTTTTATTAAAAAAGTGGAAAATATGTTGAACAGTTTATGGCATGTGGGTAACTTAGAGCTAAGCACTTCCGTCACATTGTCACAGGTAATCCTCAGGACAAACCTGCGAGGTGCAGGCGCCTTTGCTGCCTCTGGCAGAGGAGAAGGGCGCGGTTTGCCGGGTCCCTGGGGAACGATGGGGCTGGGCTTTAAAGCCTTGTAATCCGACTCCAGACTCTGTAGCTTCAGTTGGACCAATTTCCTTCTAATTCTGTTTTCAGTATTGAGAAGTCAGATGCTTCCTTTTTAATAAGAATGTACACATCCAGCCCCTCATGGTGTTCAGAGCCCTCGGCGTCACTCAATCGCTTCTCAGAGTTGGTATTTCGCCCCACATGTCCTCATGATAAATTGTTAAGAGACCAGGGCACGCGAGCGCAGAGTCGGAAGGAAAAGAAAGCCACCAGAAGCTCTGGCTGCACTCGGGCCTCCCCCAGGAAGACAGGGCAGCCTGGGGGCAGCGCTTTGGAGAGGCACATGCTGTGTGTGGTGGTTGTCAGGCTGAGGACGCAGGTGACTGCAGTGAAAAGCTCATTCTGTTTGTGCCATTCCAGAACAGGCAACTCACTATGCATGGCCATCTTCATGTGTCAAAAGTTAATAATACTGCGTGTTCTGTGCGTTTTTGAGAGCCTTCCTGCCTTATTTAAAAGAATGTCAGATTCTAGTCCTAGGAGGGAGAGTTCAGGGGCTCTGCATCCACGGTGCTGTGAGTTCAGAGGGTGGGTAAAGAGCAGCAGTGGCGGTGACAGTCGTTTACCAGGTGCCTTCTCTGCGTCAGGCACACGCGGGCACGGCCCTTCATCTGCGGTGTGTTACAGAATGTACGGCCTTCAGCCCGTGGGGCAGTAGTTTGCCAAGAAGACCCAGCTGGTTGTACTTGAATGTGAACCAGATAGAGGAAGTTGGCGGAGGGATCGGGGGCCATGGGGAACATTGCTCAGGTCTGCTGCGGCCTCAGGTGCTGTCCGTGAGTGAGTACCAACAGCAGAGCCGTCCACCTGGTCCATTCACCTCTGACTTGGGGTGTTACATCTGAGATCTCACCTCCCCTTGACTAGCCACACAAGTTACAAAGGGCAAAGAGAATGTGTCGTCTTGTTTTAAAGAAGCCTGACATGTTTTTCAGCTGGACTAAGGAAAATGCTGGTGTAGAAACATGGAATTATTTTGAGAATGATTCAGAAGCCAAGAAGCTACTTTCTCGCAGGTGACGTAATGCAGTTGTGACCTAGATGTCCAGCCTTCCCCATAAACTGTGTTTGCTGGTCACAGCTGCATGTTGCACATTGGCCCCTGTCCCCGTGGATTTCTAATTCCACATCATTGCTGAGGTGATTCTGCAGAAGCGCCTCCAAGGGGACTGCCTTCCTCGGGCTCTCCAGGCGGCATGGTTCACTCTCCAGGGGCTTTCCTCCCTCCGCAGGTGCTGCCTGCCTGGCTTAGGTACACGGGCACATCGTCCGGTAGCTCAGGATGTTAGGTCTTCAGTTTTAGGAGGAATGACACTCCCACGTTCTAAAAGGCCCAGGAGGGGAAGGTGGCAGAATTGCTATCTGTGACTTTTGAAGACTTGGAGGCCAGAAGCGGTGCAGGGAAGCCGGACGTGCACAAGTGGAATCCTGGTTCGGACGATGCTTCCAGCAGAGCGCCTCTGACGTGGTTTATTTGAGAGTTTCTTAGGGTTAACGCGCCAGGTGTTAGTTGGAAGAGCTGGCAAGCAGGCTGTGCCCGGCAGGCCTGTTATGTTGTCTCCTGTTTTTCTCTCTCCCTCCCTCCGCTCTCTGGAACTGGTAGCACTACGAGGTTGGTCCGTGCGAGACGTGCGGGTCTGGGTGAGAGGAGGTGTGCCGCCAACAGCCGGTCTGTCAGGAGGGGTTGGGTGGTTTGCAGCTCCGGAGGCGGGATGTAAGGGAGTTACGAAGAGGCCGGTTTCATTTTCCGTGAAGGGTCAGCCCCTCACCGTGAGAACTGTTTGACAAAATGCTCCGCCCGGAGAGGAAAGGAGTTTTGTTCGTGGCTGCACGGGCAGCTGTTGCAGATGTTTTAAAGGGCGTAGATGTTGCTGGAAGTTTCAACCAGTGACTCTCATCACGCTAACACAGTGTGCGTTTACTGCCCACAGAGGTCCCCTCCCTCCCACCTCCACCCCCAGCCCCGCCTGAGGTTGACGTTCACTAGCCAAGGGGTGGAGCCCCGGAATGGCTGTTTAGCGTGTTCTTGAGGCGCGTCCAGATGCAGGAATCCCTGGACCGGTCCCCTTTCAGCCCTTCCGTCCTTGGGGCCTGTGGTTCTGTTCGGCTCTGGCTGCAGCCATGGCGTGCCCTGTTGGAACAGGATGAAAACGGTGATGGGCTCTGTCGACGTTGGTAGAGTTCTCAGATGACAAGAAGTGTGATTTCAGGGACCAGCAACGTCGGCTGGGCTCGGCAGTAACCTGAGTGAGCGCAGACGAGCGGGCGGGGCGGCGGAAGTGCCCGCTGGCGGCGGAAGTGCCCGCTGGCGGCGGAAATTCCTGCAGCGCTCCGGCCGCTCCACTCGGTCGGCTGACGGATCTGGAAGATTAAATTGTGGCGCCTTCTAGGGCCTCCTCCGAAAGTCCTGCGTGTTGGTGTAGCAGGAGTGCAGAGGAGAACGCAAGTCCTGGTCCTGGCCCGCGCTTGCCGGTTTGCCGGTGTGCCCAGTAAGTGTGCCCTGCTCAGGCGTGTTTGAGGTCGGAGGGGCCCCGCAGCAGCTGCAGCCCCCAGGGCGCCGCCGCCGCCGCCGCGCACTCGGTGGGTCCCATTACACACACCCTTCCGGTGGTGCTCCTCCGACGGAGTCCCCAGATGCCGCCGCGCCCTGGCAGGCCGAGCACCGCTTCTGAGAGGAGATAATTACCATTTGCAGAAGCAACCGAGGGGCAGATAACACTCAGAAAAATCAAGCTTTCTGCCCAACGTGGTACGTTCCTATGAAGTTTTCCAAAAATGCTTGAGAAAGGCAGGTTTTATGCGAGGTCTGGACATGCCATGATTGTTTCTCTTGACCCTGCAGAGCGACCTGCTCCCACAGACGGCCTTCCAGCCTTTTCTATGGCTCCCGGCCGGCCACTGTGCCCAAAGGCAGCTGCCGGCGCCGCCACGGCACTGCCCGCGCGGAGCCGCACCGCGTGCCTCCGAGTGTCCTGCCGGGACGAGCCCGCAGAACTTCACGGCGCCCCGTGTGCTCCGCGCTGTGGGAGGGGCTGGGCGGCTCTCCTCAGTTCTAGTTGCCAGATGAAAAAATTGAAGCTCAAAAAGGTTTAAGTGGATTTTTAAGGTCATAAAAGAAAGGCTCTGAACAGATCCCAAACTACACTGGTTTGTGCGTAGTGCTAGTTGTGAATTCCGGGGGGAGAACGGGTACTTAATAGTACTTAACTACCATGTTGTGCCGCATATAATGTGCACCCACATTTTTGTGCACAGGTTATACCCGTGGTAGGTAATCATGCCCATGTATAATGCACATCCTTATTTTCCCCTCAAAACTATGGGCAAAAAAGTGCCCGTTATACTCGGCAAACTATGGTGTTTTTATGTGGAGTAGTTGCTGTGGCACTTGCCCCATAGGAACTGCTCTGCCTTCCTGCACCGTCTGGACCACTTTCCGTCCTGGCAGGTGTCCCTGCTGCCGTCATTTCTCCCGCAGCCGCCAGGGGCCGGCACTAGCATCGCTGCCCCGATCACGTCCGGTGGCTGCTGCAGCCTCTCCCCGGCTCGTCCTCAGGGAGAGGAGAGGCCGAGCCCTAGGGCCCTGCGTTGCAGACCCTGCCTTGGCCAGCCCCCATCCCCGTTCTCCGCTGTTTACTGCCCCCACCCACACCTGGCTCCCTCCCACCTGAAGGGCTGACTGAGAAGTCAGCCCCTTGCTGTCCCTCTGCCGCTCCAGGCCCACGATCCACAGACCTTTGCTCCTCTGCCTGAAACTCCTTCCCCCAAACATGCTCACTCCACGGCTGCTCGGGGGTCTCCGCTCGGAGTTCCACCCATCTGGAGCCTTTGCTGACTCCTCACCTCCGTGCCCAGCCCTGCAGGTTTAGCACACGGTCACTCCCACCCCCTGCCATGCGTTGGGGTGTTTTGTTCCTGGTTACTGTCTGACAGATATATAACCTGCCTGCTCCGCCTGCCCCTCCCGCGTGTTCCCTCATGAGGGTGGGGACTAATCTGCTTTGCTTACTGCCCTGGAGACTTGGAATAGTTCCTGGTCCAACAGGCGCAGTGAGATGTTGAGGGAGGAAAGCGTGTCCCCATAACACTGTCGGTGTTGACCCACCGCTTGAGAGTGAATGGTGTACGTGAGGCCGGGGGTCCACGCTGGGCGCTAGCTGTGATGTAGAGACACCTGGACTCCTGACCCGGAGCCCTGGCTGCTCTGCTTGGCAGCTCGCACACGTAAGAGCTGAAACTACGACGTACCGTGCTAGCTGCTAGTGAGGCGAGTGTGAAAGTATACCTGTGACACCGCTAGGGTACACTTAAAAATACCTGTCCCAGGCAGACACTACTTGAATGAGGCTGTGACTTCCTTATTCCTTGTTGATGTTCAAAGCTGGTCTGAATTGACAAGTTTGAAGCTAGTTTCAGTTTGTGTCTCTTACTTGCCAGCTCGGTTGTGTTGTGTTACCCACATGAGTCTAAGATGCTGTGTCGAGATTTAGCATAAATCCCCAAGGTCATTTACAGGGTAAGTTTGGAAATAGCTCAGCCAGCCCTTCTGTTCATACATTCATCATGCTCTCTGATTTCTTTTTTCCCCTTTAGGGTTGCGTGGAATATCAGACTCGGACACAGCCATGTTTTGGGACCGTGCGCCTGTGTGGTGGTGTTTAAGAACAGATAACTAAGTATGCTTCTGGGAGGTAACTGCATGTCCGCTGGCCACCGTTTGCTGAAGGCTGCCTCTGAGGGATTCTACCATGCCAAGTCTCTCTGGATCCCCGTGGACTCTGTTAGGAAATGCAGGTAAAGAAGATGAAGGATATTGGACAGCAGTTGTTCAGTTCACAAGTGAATGATGGACACAGTTCTTTGACCATGTCGCCCAGACAGCCTAACGCTAATAGAGCTACTCGGCCAGACAGACAGGAAGCCCAGTCAACTCTGTACCAGGGCTCAGAGGCAGAGGCCACCCTGCTGGCCACCGCCACGTGTGCCAAGTGCAAGAGCGTTCACCAGATCCCTCCCCAGGATCTGAGGAAGGGGCCCGGGCAGGGCCAGAAGGAAGACAGATATGTGTGCTTCCAGTGCAGCCTTGGGGTGGCTTCGCCCCACCTGCCTTTTGGGAGCAGTAATCCCAGTGCTACTCACATTGGAAATAAAGCCGAAACCATCGCAAGCCCCAGCAATAACAAGTTCAAGGTAAGGAACTTTAAACCAGGCAAGTACTATTGTGATAAATGTCGCTTTTCCACGAAGGATCCTCTGCAATACAGGAAGCACACACTCCAACACGAAGAGATCAAGTTCATCTGCTCTCACTGCAGCCACATCTCCTACACAAAGGGGGAGTTTCAGAGGCACCTGGTGAAACACACGGGCATCTTCCCTTACCGGTGTGAGTACTGCGATTACGGTGCTATTCGGAACGACTACATCGTCAAACACAGGAAGAGGGTTCACGAGAAGGCTGGCGGGAAACGGCCACCCAAAGTTGTCACCAAGCCAGAGCCGAAGAGGACCAGTGCGTCGAAACAAAGTGCAGAGCTTTCAAAAGCCTCTGATCCAGGCTCCACACTACAGAGCAAGTTGTCAGATCAACTCTCAAGGTTCTCCCTACAGACTGACAAAGACAGAATGTGCAACGTCACGCTGGTGCCCGAACTGAAGGAGTGCCAGAAAGACGTGGTGTGTGTCCCCAGTAAGGGGCCCCTGCCGGAGCCCCGCGAAGGCAGCGTGCTCGAGAACAGGAGCGTGGAGGTGGAAGTGCTGTCCCCGGCCACAGAGCCGGTGCAGCCCGGAGTGCCGCTGACCGTGGTGGCCCCAGCGGAGCTCGTCGTCCCTGCGAACTGTGTAGCCCAGCTGATAGACGTGAAGGTTGTCAATGGGACACAGCAGCTCGTTCTGAAACTGTTTCCTCTGGAAGAAAACAACCGCCTGGAGGCTGGCGGGGGTGATAGAGGTCATTCTGGACGTATGAGTAAAGAGAAGGGTTTAAATGGACGAGAAAAAACAGCTTCTGCAGAACAAGCCAAGTCCCTGACGATTGAAGGGAATGTTGGAGAACTCGGAGGCCTGGATAACCTTCGGTCGGTTCAGAAGCAAGTTAAAAATGTGAAATGGATAAGGTCTTACGATATGTTCATGTCCAATTCCAGTGTGTACAGCTGTGCGGAATCCCTGCTCAGCTCGGCCAGAGCTGAGGACTTGCAGAAAAGAAGCCCTGTGTACCCCCATAGAACCGCCCTTCCTCCTGCTGCCCTGAAAGATCACTCTTCGTTGTCCATAGTGAAAAACAGTGTTTTACGTAGTCTTGGCACTGCGTCACACCCTTTCCCATATAAGGCCGCCGTTCCTTTTACGGACGGCAGGAGACGTGTGCACAGCGACCCGCAGCAGTGTTTCCCTCTCACGGCATCACCTACTGCCTTCTTCTCTGGAGAGAAGGGCTTTTTGCCCCTAAGTAAACATGACTTGGAGTCCAGAAGTGAGATCAGTATCCCTGTGAGAATGGTTCCGTCTGCTAGGAAGCTGAAAGACAGCCAGACAGAGGAGTACGAAGCAGTTTCACATGCAGGCCAGATTTCCTCTCCATGTAGAAGTGAGTATTTACACATAAACATAACGGGAGAAGATAGGACCAGATCTCAACAGCCTGGGGAGGAGCCTTTGGCGTTAAGGAATTCTGAAAGGACTAATGACCCTTTCGATGGCCCGGTCATCTCGTCAGTGTTTTCTCTAAGCTCTGGATCTGAAGACGTCCCGGAGAGTGTTAAGTGGAATAGTTCAACTTCCAAAATAAAGTCAATTGAACTCCTGCGCAGAAAGATCGCTCAGTTAATTGAATCCTGTGGCAAGCCTTCATCTCTGGCTGCAAGTAACGCACAACGTCGATCTGTAGGGCAGGCGTCAAAGGGAACTTCGAAAGCTACCCCTGAAGAAATTAATGTGCCATTTACTAGCAGTGGCTATTCCATGGGTACTCTATCAAAACCTCTGGATGATGGTGGTTTTAGTGGGCGGCAAATATATCCACCATTTGTAGAAGGCAGCGGTGGGAAAACCGAAAGCCGAATAACCAGGAAGGCTCCTGCTGCTACTCCAGTGTTGATCCCCAAAGGCGCAGTGTTGAGGGTTCTCAATTCCTCCAAGGATGCCCACATCATAGAGGCTACGTGTGAAGCACCGGTCAGTATCCCTTGCAATGAGACCCAGTTAATAAAACCCATTCCACTCTGCACGGTGAAACCAACAGACTCAGACTTACAGGCTTCAACAAGTGAGAGCGGGCCAATAGACATGTCCCATAACCTTGACACATCTCTTCGGCCTAAACCAAGAAAAGAGAGTGCTGTTCATAGCACTACCCTGAAAAAAACTGGCTCCTTGCTCAATCAGCAAGGAAGCAGTGAATTGAGTAAGCAAGGGAAAGTGCTTTCCAGACGTCTTCCAATAAATAAAAATAAAGCCAAGCATGTCAATCCCTCCAAGAAGAAAAGCAGAATTCAGGCTGATCCCAGCCACTGTCTCAAGGAGCCTTCGATTTTTCAGGTTGCGAGACAGCTTCGACTGATAGCAGCTAAGCCAGACCAGTTGATTAAATGCCCCCGTCGGAATCAGCCTGTCATCGTGTTAAACCACCCCGATGTTGACTCACCAGAAGTGACCAACGTGATGAAAGTAATAAACAAGTACAAAGGCAACGTCCTCAAAGTCGTCCTGTCAGAGAGGACCAGGTGTCAGCTGGGCATCAGACGGCACCACGTTCGGCTGACCTACCAGAACGTGGAGGAGGCCAATCAGATAAAAAGGCAAATGATGCTGAAGATGAAACTGAAAAAAGTCCACAAGAACAACTACCAGGTGGTGGGCTCCTTGCCCGACGACTTGCAATGCACGTTCAAGTGCTGGTTCTGCGGACGGCTCTACGAGGACCAGGAGGAGTGGATGAGTCACGGCCAGCGGCACTTGATAGAAGCAACCAGAGATTGGGATGTCCTTTATTCCAAGGGCAAATAAGGGAAAGATCGGTGTTTGAAGCAAATTGTTTTTCTTTCAGTTTATTCTGGTCAGGGTTGGGTGTTGTTTTGTTTCGTTTTGTTCCATCCTTGGAGGAATCATTTTGTTTTCTCCCGTCCTTGACTCAGTAGGAGAGATACAGGTTGTGGGCATGTGAGCGTCGTCAGTTTTTCAGATCCCTTGTGGGCATTGGGAACCAGGAGTCGGGTCCAGCCGGATGTGTGACCGAAACTTGGAAGGTGTTTGCAGCCTCTGCCAGTGTACGCACAAATTTACAGACACACTTTTTTTTCCTGGGGAGAAGGGAAACTTTCAGCAGGTTTCAGTGGGATCTGAGATTTCTTTGTGTAGCACCCTTTTCCTGAGTAGATTCAAAGCTCTTGTGACCCATTCAGGACTGAGTTGGGAGTGTTTTACCCGTGCCCATAGAACAGAATGCTACTGATGAATTCAACCCGTGTCTGGTATGCACACACACACACACCCCTCTTTTTTTTTTTTTTTTTTGCCATAACTTGTCTCCTGAATATTTGGTACCTAAGAGAAATTGTGTTTTCTACAGTTGTTTTAAATTTGGTGACAGAAAAGTGGCCATTTTTTTTAAATCCCTCACCCCCTCTAGGACCCTTGTGTTTTTTATAGCACAGAGAACTGTGCATTTTCAAAAATGTTTGAGAGTTATTGTAAGGGTTTGCCTGAATTTGCTACTTCAACAGCAGGTGTTAGGGAAGAAAGAAAACATTTTCAAGCTTTTGTGTTCTTTTTAAGTACAATTTTTCAATCTATGACAATTGGGGAGGGAATGTGCCTTTTTGCAAAATAGAAAAGAAAGGGTCACAGAGGAAAAATACCTGAAGTTAAGTCTCCTTGCTGTTTGCCCTTAGCCCTCTCACAAAAGTAGCCAATTAAAAATGTGAATGAACAGGCTACTTACAACACAGATTAAACCTGGGAAGGTAACGCAAGGTCGGCTTGCGGAGACCATTTGGCTTCAGCGTGGCAGAGTTGTCCTTTGGAGAGGCGTCCGCAGACGGGGATGAAGACTGCATGCCAGCTGGCGCTCCTGGCTCAAGGACGCTGCCCCCAGACTGCACCGCCTTTCTGAACGGGCCCACCTGTGGGATAGCATCACTCTCCTCTCCCCTCCTGCCCCTTTCTTTCCCTTGTGCCTTTGAGGCCCATAAAGCTTTCCCTCAGGAAGATACGAAAAACTGTCAGGAATCCACTAAATGGAAGTATGCCACCACCTTTGCTACGCTTATAGAAACACTGTCCCGGGTTTTCATTGACGACAGTCCCCTTCTAGTTGACTTCAGCTGCAGTCACACTGTCCCCATTGCTCACTTTCCTAGGAAGCAACTCCAAGAACATCCCTGCTCCCTCTCTCCCATCAGATGTCCGGACCCATGCTGAGCGGCACACACAGCACCTTCGTGTGCGTTGAGAAAAGCCTACCCTCTGCACTGTGGGGCCTCTCGGGTGGGCAGACGGTTGGCAGGTGGGGCTTGGACTGCAGCTTGGCCCTCCCCTGCCCACGCAGCAGGGCTCTGGCCGCCCAGCAGAATGCCAGTGGCTGAGCCACAAGGAGCCCAGCGCCTGAGTGCTTCTCTCTGCAGGTGCCTCTGTCAGGGCTGTGCTGGCGTAGTGAGCGCAGCTGGGGACTCTCTCATCTGAGTGACGTTTGTGTCGCGTTCGGGAGTCTGAGACTTGCTGTGTTTTTCCCCCACGTGGGAAAGTCTTCAGTTGCCCTCTGGTGGGATTGCAGTTGTTCTCGGTGGTGGTTTCTCATTACAGGCGGTTAGCATGTCTTGTGTGATTCAGGACATAATCATTGAGTTGGTTGCTTTTTTGTTGAAATTGAAATTTGGATTTTTATATGTGTATATATGTGTATGTACACATATCAATATTTTTTACCATATGAAAACTAGTAGCTAATTTTCTGATTTCCTATTTTATAATGAAATTAGATGGGTTAGAAAATATAAAATGTTTTGTATTCTAGAAATAATTTATTTTGGAAGTACCTTTTTATAATAGTCTGGTCTCACTTTTAGAAAATGAAAGCACAGTGAGTATGGGTCTGATCCCTAGGAACTACCGGGAGTGGACACCCCGCGGACCCGGTCCTGGCAGTATTCGGTCCCTGGCATTTCCAGTTGGTGCTCTTTGGGAAATGGAGCTGTGGGCAACTCCACTACATACAGGAGGCCATTCCGTACCCCTCCAGCACGAGAGGGGCCTCCAGAGATCGTACGAGGAGGAGAAAAGGCCGTGACTTATCTTTCCCTCCTATACCTCACTACTTACTAGCATCTCTCCTGAAAGCCCCCGCCACGGCCCGTCAGGAGAGGGCCGCGACAGGTCAGAGTGTTCATTGTCGGCATGAAGTACTCCCACTTCGCAGCATCAACTCTTTTTCAAGTATTACCTAAAGCAGTCAGTGTGCTTGTGCAGAGCTAACTTTTGTGGGTAGGATGTGTGGCTCAGCCTTGGGGCGTTTCCGAATTACAGTACTTGTTAGGGAATTCGGAGGGCCCCCAGGAGGCTCAGAGAGCAGACAGCGGCCGCCTTCCCGGGAACGGACACGGGAAGTGGTGGTTAGCGTGCAGGTAAGCGCCCTGAAGCAAGCCGCGGCGGCGTCTGACGGTCGGAGGAGGCAGCAGAACTGTGTTGAGTATTTGTGTACTTGTCGCAATGATTTCGAAGGACCTGTGTTCGCTAAATTGTATTAATTGCACTTACTAATGAAAACATGTTACGCTTATTTTTTTAAAGTAGATTTTCTTTTGGGGAGCAGAAATGAGATGCTCTTGTTATATTTATGATATGACAAAGAGTGAAAGTTTTAAAAAATAACTAGTAGGTTATACTTCACCCCCATTTTGACCCCCAGCCCCAAGCAGTGTAGTGAAGCCCTCCGCTGAGCCGAGTGTTGTCGAGCGAAACCGCGTGTGAGCCCGAAAGCCCCGCCCCCGTGCTCTGGGACCCGCTGTGGAAGCCGCCCGGAGAATGAGCGTGTCATGCTGCTCGGCCTTTCAGATAATATTTGAATCTGTCCGTGTCAACGTGAGCAAAAAATAAAACATTTCATAACCTGTTCTAAGCGTTATTAGAGGTCCTGTGTTAACAGTTCGTGTGCCTGCTGCTCTGTTTTTGAAACACATTTATATATAGAAGTTGAAGTAAATTTTGTTAAATAAAGCGACTGTAAAACGATCTCTGCCTTTTCGTTTGTACTGTCAAGCAGTGTGGCTGTGTATGGCCCAGCCTGCCTTCTGTGGTGCGTTTCAGAACCACGTGAAGTCAAGCCAGAGCCACTGGACACACGGGAGCCTTGCCTTCCCCCAGGGCCTGTCGCAAGCACAATGCCCGGAGGGTTAACCCCAAGCAGAGGCCAGGGGCACTGTCGGCCTGCTCCGGCAGAATCCCACGAGGGGCGGGCACGGGCAGCAGTGGCAGTTTGCCCAGCATGGTCCATGGCCTCGTCAGACAAGTCTGGGGCACCTAACCTGTGTATCTCTCCGCCAGGAGGACCCTGCTGGACCTGCAGAGTAGCTGCACTGTGGATGCCACATACCCAAACGTGACCAGTCCCACACGTGTGTGGGAAGACAGGTGTGAGGGTGTTTGCAGAGAGCTTAATGCCCTCCTTTCGTTCCCAGCATCCAAGGAGTCGAACAGGGAAAAGAGATTTAGACTTGAAGTGACCATCAGCAGACCCCAGAGGAAAGCAAGATGGGAGTTGCTTAAATGCAGCAGTTTGGCTGGTTGTCATCTGAGTCGAAATGAGTCACTGATCCGATGCAGTCTGTTAAATTGTCGCCTCTGGTTATTTGAGGAGCAGTAAAGGTCAGATGGCAGGAAAAGCCTGAAGGGGGTTTGTATCAGGCGCGGACCACCAAGGTGGCTACAGTGGGACTAGGAGAGGACTGGGGCAGAAAGGAGCTTCGAGGGCATAAAGGTAGGAAGTGGCAGCCACTGACCCACCCTTCATCACTAAGATCAATGGCACCCAGTTCACAGGTGTACATGCCGACGCGTGCAGAAGCCCCATGGAACCCCCTCGCACCTGTAATGCATGTGGTTTTGTGACTCGCAGAGCCTGAGGCCTCAGGCTGCAGGCTGCAGGGGCCGACAGCCTTCGGGTGCCAGTTTGTAATCAGACACGCTGGTCGGTTTGAGAGCTGGCCAAGGGGCGTGGCCTGAGTCTGGAGCAGAGTTGCTCAGTCGAAATGCATTGTGGGCCACGCGTGTGATCGTGGCTCTTGAGCAGCCACGTTTGAAAGAGTGAAGAGGGCGGCTGAAATTAAATGTATCTGACCCTATACATCTAAAGTGTTAAACATTTTCAATCAACATAAAACATTAAAATATTTTATGTGTACACAAATCAATACAATGTTTACTAAAAACACTATGTTTTAAGCCTTCAGGAACCAGCGAGATGACAGCTCGTGGGGATGGGAGAGGAGGGAGTGGAGGGACTGAGAGAAAAGGAAAAAGGACTCGTGGACGGCAGTGTGGGGATTGGGGGGAGGAGGGCGTAAGGGGACTAAACGGTAACAGAAGAAAGTATGATAACGATTATGTTAAAAAACTCAGTTTTTCAGCAACCCTAGCTTCATTTCAAGCGTCTAGTGGCCACCGTGTGAAACAGCGATTGCAAGGGAAACATGCTGTGTTGTGAGCGTTCCTGTCCGAGCTTCTCACGGGAAGGGTCTGTGTTGACTCGGGGAACTCTCGAACTCGGGCGGGCTGGGTCCCACCAACTGCCGCCTGGAACTGCCAGTTCTGTGCCAGGCTGTGTGTTCGTGCCCGGCAGCTCTATTTCTAGGTCCACACCTTAGAGAGTTCTTACGCCTATGACTTTGAGGTTATTTATTTTGCAGCCCTAGTTGGTCAGCCCAGCAAATGTTTCTCATTCACACTGAAAGTCCACAGTCTGGCAGAGACCTCCTTGCCTGATGGTGGGAGGTGGGTTTCATCTTGTAGCGGAACCATCTGAACCACCTGTGCTTTGTCACCATAGCAGGGAAAGAGCAAGAGGGGAGGGGGAGGGGGAGCGTTACCGCAACCTTCCACTTACGGCCTCCGCCCAGCAGGGGTCAGACTCCCCAAGGGGCTCTGCAGCACCACCTGTGTGTGCAGTGGAAAAGGGCAGCGAGTCGGCCACCAGTGACCTCGGACCTACTGGACCCCACGTGGTGCTGGAGGGCTGTAAGTGGCAGTGGCAGTGGCCGTGCGGGGGCGGCTGGCCAACCTGCTTGTTGGGAAACGACAGTCAGCCGAGAGCTGGTGAGGACACGCGGAGAAGCGGGAACTTCGCGCACTGCGGCCCACTTGGAGACCGGGCGTGGCGGTGTATCGCGGGATCTCGTTTCCCTGACCTCCAGCGAGGCCGTGTGCTTCTGCAAGTACTGAATGAGCAGTTTCTTCTTCTGTGCACGGCCTGCCAGTATTTTGTCCATTTTACTATGGAAGTATTTACTTTAAAAAGAAAATAGAGTCATTTTACAAAATTCGTAAGGAAAAAAGTTTTCCTTTAGGTTTGGGGCTTATGCTTTATTTTTTTACATTTTATTTATTTTTAGAGAGAGGGGAAGGAAGGTAGAGAGGGAGAGAAACATCAATATGTGGTTGCTTCTTGCACTCTCCCCCTACCAGGGACCTGGCCCACAACCCACGCATGTGCCCTGACTGGGAATCAAACCGGTGACCCTGTGGTTCAGAGGCCAGCACTCAGTCCACTGAGCCACACCAGCCAAGGCTATTGTGCTTTATTTTAGAAGTCCTTTCCTACCTTTGGGTCGCAGAGATAGTCTTTATTAAAAATGAATCTGTAGATGAGTAGACACCATAATAAGTTACAAGCTGGCAGTTACAGGCTTTGTCAGAACCTATCTCAAAAGGATCTGAGACCAAAATTTTTAATATGAAAAATGTCTAAAGCAGATTAGGTTCATGTCCTCACTAAAGTCAGTCGTGGGTGGATCAGTCACTCGGTTGTCCTAGCACCCACTGGGGAGAGTCCCGCGCTCTGCTCCCTGTTGCCAGGGTGCGGGTCTGTGTGGGTTTATGGCTGAGCCCCAGTGCTGCTGTTTACTGGGATTCTCCTTCAGAGTGGATTCCAAGAGACCGTTTGCCATGGACAGAGGTGTCTACAAAACAGGGAGACTTTCCCTAGCTGGCATTTTAAAGCTGCAGTAATGCTCTTGGCTCTTTGCTCTTCCAGAGGTATTTCTAAATCACCCTGTCAATCCCTGTTGAGATTTCGATTGCGAGGGCATTAACTCACACATGCACTTGAAGAACACTGGCGTCAAGGGAAACGTGTTAGTGCCGTTTAGGCCAGTAATTGGTTTGGAAATAGGACAGAAATAAAGTTGTGTTAGACCAGCCATATTTTATCATTTATCCCCTTTTTGGGGGAAGACATCTCATTCATAGTAACAATAAAAACTGTAGGTTGCATAATCAATCAACACCATAAAGAAGAAAAAGAACTTTAGACCAAATCATTTGCAAACAGGACAGTTCAGCAAATTGCCAAGCACAAATTCAATACTTTAAAAATCAATTGAACACCTAAACATTGGCAATGGAAATAACTCTAGGAAGAATTCTCTCATCACCCCTTTAACAGCTTAGTAAAAGTCCTAACCAATGAAATATGAAGTTTTAAAAAATGGGCATTCTCATATTTTCTATGTAAGAAAAGATTAGCATTTACAAGAAATCAGTACTGGAAGAGACAAAAACTCTTCGTAAACTCTTCGTAAAACTCTTCGTAAAAAACTCTTAAGGTGTTAAGGCAATTCCTTTGCATCCATAAGCTGCTCAGATTTTCTCCATAACCACATTTATTATATTTGTATAACAGAGTTACTTTTTAAAAACTAATGTAGCATATTACTCAAATAGATTTCTCATGTTAAATCTCATATGCTGGGATAAACCTTACTTTGCCATGATCCGTTTATATGTATCTGTGAGGGTGTTTGCAGGCCTGATATTAGACTCTTTATGTAAGTGACATTGCTCTGTAATGTTCTCTTTTTAAGCCTGATACTGTTTCACAAACAGCTTGCTGGGCTGTGACGTGGTCAGCCATCATACCGGTAAAATGATGCTGGGCTTGCACCTTCAGCAGAGAAGGAGAAACTTGGGTCAGGGAGGGGAAGTGGAAAGTCTCAAACACCAATTTTATTTCTATTGTTATATTTTTTCAGGTTTTAAAAAATTGACGTCAGTTGTGCTACATCATCGATTCTGTTCAACTCCCTCGCCCCAGAAAAATGTAGTCATGTCCTTCTGATGTTCACGTGCAGGTAGGACAATGCAGATTGTTACTGGGGGACACAGATGCACACGCCACTGTGTGCACAGGCAACTCCGTGTCCCCTGAACGAGTCCGTCAACAGAGGTGGCAGAGTGGTCACCTGAGTGGGGGTGACTAACAAGGTTTGAAACACGAGATTTCACTCAGCTCACAGAGCCCAGAAAACCCCCAAAAGCAGTGTTCTTCATCGCAGCCATGCTCGCGGACACACCTCGGTGTGCGTCAGGGCCGGACCCAGAGAGCAGGCGTGCTGGTCCGAGAATGAACCTGGACCGTCCCGGCGGCTGGTTCCATGCCAGGCCCCCAGGTGTGTCTTAGGACACTGGTCCTTTTCCACAGCCCCGGTGCTGGAGATCACTGGGACTGGGCCCGCGGGCCCGCGGGCCCTCGGGCGGGACTGCCCATGCTGGATCTGGACTGCGCTGGGGGTGAGCTCCCCTTCGGGCGGCCTGCGGGCCCAGAGGAAGAGCCCGCGCACAACGAACTGCCGATAGCCACAGCGAGCCCATGCTAGTCAGGACAGTCTGCCAACAGAATTCAGACCTGCAGTGGTTCAAGTTCGGTGACGACTCTGCCCTGGTGTGCCGGGCACTGCGGGTTGGGCGGCGTTCCTACCAGCCTTACTCTGGGGGCCGCGTCTCGGGCAGCAGAGTACGGAACAGAAAAGAGAAGCCTGGAGAAGGGCAGCTGGCTCTTCAATGGCCTCAGCTGGGAGGTGATACCTGCCACGTCCCCAGCGGCCCCTTGGCTGGGATTACGAAGCTGCTGAGTTAGGAAATGGAGGGGACGCACATGGAATATTTGGAAATCAACAATTTGCCAAAATAACTGAATGACTTTGAGCAAGGATCTCACCCTCCCTGTGGCCCCGGCGCCTGGAGGATTAGCCTCCGTTTCACAGCGCCGGCATCTCCGAGTGTTCTGTGGGAACTGCAGAATCTGAGGTCTGATCGCTCACCTCTGGGTGCTCGTGTGCGTGGGACAGCTCCAGAAGCACTGGCTAAAACGCTACTTCATCAGCCCCTTCCTCCGCCTAATTGTCTCCTTTCTCGGAACACCTGCTCGGATTCCCTCCCCCACCCCACCCCCACCCCGAGGTGAGGGATTAGACGTTGCCATGGCGTTGCTCTTACACTTAGCAAGTGAAAGGGATGAAAGCGCACTCAGGGTCCAGGGGGGCAGCAGCGCACTGTTACCAGGGAAAGCAGCAGATGCGGAGCCACGGGCTATAATTACCGGGAACGCGAAGCAGGGGGAGGTGGGGTGGGGGAGGGGCAAGCAGGAAGGGACGGCGAGGAACAGCGGGAGTGTCCTCCAGCTGGGCAGGCTGGCCCCAGGGAAAGAGAGAAGTCCGGCTGGAAAAGACAGGAGCCCGGCACGCTGCTGCGGAGCCGCGGGTGAGGACTCACTCCGATCACGCCTCTGGAAAGCGGGCGCCTGCTTCCCTCACGGCCAGCTTCCAGGTAGCTGGCATGGGGGCCAGGCGTCCCAGGCCCTGGTGCACAGGATGCTCGCGACTTGAACTTGGAAGCTTGAGGAGCACTGGTTTTCCTGGGCACACAAATCACCGAGGGTCTCCCTGAAACAGCTTCGGATTCAGGACGTCGGACGACGCTGCCTGCAGGGTTCCAGGGACCACCCTTTGAAGTCTTAACGTTCCCTTTCCTAAAAACAGATCAGGCAACAGCTCTTGGGTCAAGTCACCTACAGCCTTCTGTTCAGACGTCCTAGTTACTCTGTGAACTGACATGGAAAGCAGTAGTTGTATTTTGCGGTTTACCCTTTGAGCACAAAACACCCAGCCATGCGCTCCTCAGTCTGGCCTCAAAAGCTAGAGGGCGAATCACCCCGGGAGCAGCCAGCTCTCCGGTATCTCTGCATCTCAGACAAGGTTGATCCTAACAGAGTGGCACCCCACTCCTCTGAACCCCCCCCCATGTCATCCCTGAGCATTTTGGTCCTTGAGGCCCTAATAAGTCAATTGAAGCATGGGAACAAATACCGCAAAGGGGTCTAGAGTAATAATTCATAATGAACTTCTGGAACCGGCCATCGTGTGGGTGGCCCCTGGGGAGCCTGCGCTGGTCTCCTGGCTTCAGCCATCGCTAGGGAATCCGCAGGTGCGGCTGGGGCAAGCAGGTGGCAGGCACCGAGGTTCCCATCCCCCCACCTCCCACCCCCGCCACAACCTGCTTGTTGCTATTGTTCTCAGCTTGTCTTGAAACCCTTTTGAGGAACAGAAGCAATCTGAGCCTTTGGGAAACTCCTAGGCTGGCCCTTCTCCTTTGTTCTAGAAATCAGACCTGCCTGTTGCTCCATGGTGTTCGGCCTCCATATTGTGTATACAGACTGGCCTTTTAATGGCTTGTGTGCTGTGTGTAGAGGGAAAGGGGTTCTTTCCCATTTTTACTCATTTAGGTGGAAATTTCTTTAAAGAAATCCATAAAGGGAAATTGTCATTTAGAACTCAGAGGTTTCTCCGATCAAAGAGGATCACTGTTGGTAGTTGCATGTGCTGGGGACTCACACAGATGTTCCCTAGAACTGGAAGTTATCTGCGGGATAAAATACAGTTAGAGTTGAAATTTGTAGAAGAGTTGAAATTATAAAAAGCTCAGCCATGGTAAATATTTTAATGGGACATTTGTTTTAAGAGCAAAATACCTACTTAACCTGTGAAATGGGGGGTTGGACTAGGTCACAGCGATGCTGTTTGTTGCTATGGCATCAGGCAGCGCAGGGAGGGGCCTTGCTTTTGTGCACCTAAGCCAGCTTCTCAGATGTGCTTCCTGCCTCCCAGAAGAGGGAAGGGCCCCAGGAGCCGGGAAACCGGACAGCCCCGAGCAGTGTGAGAGGAGCTGAATTTGCAGCGGCTGTAGGGCTAACTTCACGAGATTCACAAAAAGCCGACAGGAGTGCACTCCACCCACGTGAATTATAGCTGTCTCTTCAGCTTAAAATTCTGGCCTGCAGATCTGGCCAAGAAACAGCAGAAACAGGGGCGTCCACCAACATCGGGTCCCTTACACAGGAAAGATTCGCCTATTTGGGAAGGAGCCTTAACCAAAGCTCAGAGACACTCTGCCCACAATCGTTGCATCAGCCACACTTCGCCGAGGGGCAGCCGCTGCAGCCCCGGCCGGGGAAGGTCCGCCACAGAGCATCCCCAAGCTCCTGCTCACAAGTCCTCGTCTGCCCGGTCGAGCGCAGACAGCTGCTTGCTCGTGAGCAGTGAAGAAACAAGCTCTTCGCTCACCCGCCGCTGTTGCAGCCAAATCCGATGTCTGCCCCCGCCCCAACTAAACCCAAAACCTTGATCTTGCACCTTATTCATTTCATCCCCAGCCACCAGAAACTGTCTCAAAGTCCCTGTCCAATCAAGATTAGTGTTATCCATTGGCCTTCCTAAAACCCTTGTACCCACTCCCAAATTCGGATTCCGACGAGAGATGACACAGAAGTCAGCGGACGGTGAGACGCGTCTGCCCGGCTGCCAACACAGCTGGACCAGAGAGCCTGGGTCACGTGTGTGTGGTCACACGGGCCTCCTGAGGGTTTGCATCCATGGAGAGACGCCCGGCCACTGACCGGGTGGGACCACTGTCCCTGTAAGTGCCCCAACAAGAGGGAAAAGGAGACAGCACGCATCCTGGGAGCCAGGTGAGTCCAGAAGACCAACAGCAAGGTGGCCACCGAGGTGCTCAGGCCACTAAACTGAACACGACAGGGTGCCCTCGTCCTCCTCTGTCCACGGGGCAGGTCCTGGGGAATAGGGCTGGAGTCTCCTCCTCCACGTCTGGGGAAGGGAGCAGAAAACCCCTCCCACCGGTGGAAACGGGAGGCGTGGGGCAGCAGTGATAGGACGTCCGTCAGAGGGGAGACGTGTGAAGTCTGAAAAGGGGACTGTTCGGGACATCCTAGGACCAGTTTTTCCAGGGACAAGGCATGGTGGTAGGTGCTCCTGGGTGCCAGCACCCTGCCGGGTGTTATGCACATTTTTTCCCTCACAACAGCACTCACGGGAGATAAATGTTCACATTTACTACCTGGGTGATGCTGGGAGGATTAGGCTGCCTGAGTCATGATTTCTTCACCTATAAAATAGATAGACATTCAAAATCACTTCCAAACCCTCTGCTTTCCTTGTTACAAAACCCAGGCAGCTTCTATAGGTCTGACTCATGAAACACAGCAAGCTCACAAGCTTTTCACCCTGGCCATCCTAGCTCCAGCTCGAACTGCCGGACACTAATTACCTGGGACCAGGACGTGGACATCCATTTACTGGGCGTTGGGGTGAGGGGTGAGGGGCAGGGAGGCTGCCAGGGGCCAGTCTGCAGCATTCCCCCGGCCTGGCTTTTCTTGCAGAAGGCATTAGGGTCCTTGGCTGGACCTAGGAAATGGGCTGTGATAGAAGGTGTTGATTCGACATTCACAATCCATCATTCCAAGGCCAACGGACAATGGAGAAAGAGCTGCTCTTTTTGGAAGGAAAGAGAATGTCTGTCAGGTTATTTCTACCCATTCATACTCATCAGCCCCGGTCCCTCCCAATGCGTCACCTGTCGAGCCCAGAAGGAGAGAAACAGAACGTATAACAACTCAAAATGACGTGGATGGAGAAAAAAATGGAGAGTCGCAAGCGAGATACACTGACTCCTCCGTACGGATCCCCTGGGCCGCTCTGTGCCCCCCGCTCACTAAGGGTTTAGTCTCTTTACTCCCCCAGGGCTGAGGGGTCTCTTCTCTCAGCAGCTTCTTGGCTATTCCACGGGCCTGTTTCAAAACTAGCTCTACACAGAAGCCTCCCAGACACTTGTTGAATTAAACCAGGTGACGAACCCTCAGGATAGAAAGTCTGTACAGAAATCACAGACTGTGCCTTCTGGAAGCAAGACTACTTCCATGGAAGGGAAGCACAGGAACCAAAGGAAACCAATCAGTATGGGGTGTAACACATCAGCTCTCAGTCTTGACTCACTTCCACCAACTTGCCTTCCTGGCACAGATATTCTTTCTACCTGAAATGCATCCTCTTTTGACTTACACGATAGCTGTGTGCCCGTGGGCAAACCAGTAAGTCCCATCACTTAAGTTGGCAGGGTGGTAGCTGCTTACTGGTAGGAAGTCTCACGGAACAAGGGGAGCTCTCCTGAGTTAGGGGCTTTCACTGGCAGGAGGTAGGGAACTCTCTTTGCCGAGTAAGTGGCCAAGAACCAAGCACATCTAGTTCTTTCCTACTGGGAGCCATCGTAAGAAACTACCAGCATTATTCTAGCAGAAAGGCAAGAAGAGCTGAAAAGCTAGCTATGAAAGACTTATTAAATATTAAGAGAGTTAAAAAAAAAAGTAGCAAGCGAGAGGGTCCCGTGAAATGAACAGGGTTGCTGCTGGGTTCTCATGTCCCCGTCAGAGGTGGAGGGGGAAGGTAACTCACACGCCCATCAGCTCAGCCCCAACTGTTAGGGGCTGGAGATGCAAAGACGAAACACCACCTCAGCCTGCAGGGGGCACAGGCGAGGGGAGTCTGACGGTGCAGCACCAAGAGAGAGCCCGGCCGGGTGGTTCCAGGAACACAGAGGCAGCCTCCCTCCGAACCCCCTTCCCTCCGACCACCCCCCAGGGGTCTTGGCGGCCTTTCTGAAAGACGCTCCTGAGCCGCGTCAAAGGTTCTGCAGGGTGGAGTCAGTGGCAAGAGAGTTTCAGATGGAGGGAAACGTCTGGCGTCTTCCAGATCTCGCTGCCTTCCCGTGTGGTGCTACCCGCTTTTCACGAAGTCCCTGCGGCAATGTGATTTTTAGTAAGAAATATATATATTGGGTCTTCATCCATTTCTGGCAGAGCTCCTAAAACCCCAGGACTGTCCTAAGTGAGATGAGTGTCATGTCACCTGAGTGAAGCGGCTTGGACCTCGCCTAAGGATGGAGATCAATTGCCAGCGGAACCCACCACTTCTCAGCCCCTCCCAGACCTCCAGGAAGGGAGAGGGGCCGTGGGCTGAATCCAGCTGCCAATGACCAGCTGAATGAGTTCATCAATCATGCCTGGGTGACAAGGTCTTCACAAAGTCCCCAAAGGACTGAGTTCGGAGAGCTGCTGGATTTGTGAACACGTAGGGTGCTGGGAGAGAGGCTCACTTGGAGAGGGCATGGGACCCCCCCACCCTTGTGCCCCAGCCCTCGCCCTGGGCATCTCTTCCATGTGGCGCTCCCGAGTCCTAGCCTTTTATAATAAATCAGTGGTCTAGTAGGTGACATCTTTCTCTGAGTTCTGTGAGCCACTCCAGCAAATTAATGGAGCCCAGAGAGGGGTTGTTGAACTTCCAATCTGTAGCCAGTCAGTGGGAAGCAGGTGACAACACAGGCCTGGGGGTGACATGGGGGGAGGGGCAGTTTCGTAGGACTAAGCCTGTGGAATCTGATGTTATCTCTGGGGACACAGCGTAAAAACTGAATTGAATTGTAGGACACCCATTGGTGTCAGAGAACAGCTGTTGGTGTGGAAACACCCCCCACCACACACACACACACACACACACACACACAGGAACTCAGTCCAGAATTGTTAACCTCTCACAGTGGCATGCTCATGGAAAGCCACTGTTAGCACCCCCATTGTTCAAACAGGGCAGCGGGGGCTGGACAAGCAGCCGACCCAAGGAGCGGTCAGCACGAAGGATTCCGGCCTAGGCCGGTGTCGTCCCAGAGCCTGGTGTTTAACAGAGACAAACTATGCTGCCTTCCCAACGTGCTGAGCAAAGGCAGGGGGTGGTGTCCTGTCCCAGGGGACCTACAAAGAGGGTGGTTTCTGGACAGTAATGTGGGGAGCAGAGAAGAGCGATGCATTACTTGGAAGATTTTGTGTACCACGTGGAGAGGTTGGGTGTTATCCCGGGGTCTGAGGATCTCAGAGAAACGTCATGGCAGATGTGTTTTAAATAAATCCTTTGCTTTGGTCCCACCAAAGTAACATGGAATAAGACCAGAGACGAAAAGACCAGTCAGGAAACGCTTCTCGCGATCCAGACAGAAGATGCTGGTGGGCAAGCCAGGCGGAGCTGAGAGGGAGAGCAGTGGGACAATCAGAGCAGCCGTGGGGAGAGGCTGGTGTGGGCAACGCAGCAGCAGCAGAGACGGCACCAGGCCTTTGGTCGGAGGGACCGGGTGGAGGTTACTGTCTCCAACCGCAACAAGAACACAAGGAGGACTGCCTGGGAGGAGCCAGCCTGTTGGTCTCAATGGCTTGAGACCGTGAGTCCTGTCGGATGCAGTGGGTTCCCAGAGGCCTTCTGGTGTCTCTGGGCCGCACAGTAAATACACAAACACGAATGAAAACTGATGAGTGAAAAAACAAACAAAACAGTTTTAAGTAAATTTACGATTTTGTGTTGGGCCACATTCATAGCCATCCTGGGCTGCATATGGCACCCCTGAGGCTATTTAACGTTTTTATGGAAGCTCATTTGAATTGGCTTTGGAATGCCTCACAGTTCTATCTGTCACAGCTCAACCGAGTCACAAGCCATCTTTCTTTCCATCTCTTGGCTCAAATGTCCCGTCAGCTCTCTCTCGGGCTCTTTATGGTGGTAATGACGGTGCCCACTCCAGGCTGTACCGTCCACTCCTCATCCCAGCCAGGGCGGCCCCTGTCTTTCGACACCATGTCAGCCCTCGGGGAGGAGCTCTCAGCAGCCCCCTCTCTCGTGTCACATGTCCGCCCAGCAAAGCACTGAGTGGAGCGGAGGAGGTACCTCGAGCACCGATTGTGGATTCTGTGTCCTTCCCTCTGGTGGGAAGAGGTAGGGTCGGGGAACCCCCCAAAGGAAAAGGGGTCCCAGGAGCAAAAGAGAATATCTGCCTGGTGGGCAGGTCAAAGCGACAGAACCCCCCCCCCCCAAACACACACACGGGAAAGTAGCCGTCCCAGGTCGCTGTGAGACTGAACCGTGGAGGGAGAGGTCCAGTCTGGGGCACACTGCTGGGCAGTCGTCGGCAGCACATGCGGTCTCAGCTCCAGGAGAGCACAGACCCCTAGGGCCAGGATGACGGAGCTCGGGGGACATCGCCCTTTAAGATGGAAAAGGAAGAACACAAACTGGGGATGAAACAGAAGAAGGATTGTGTACCCAAGAACAGAGGAGCACTGCCTCGTTTGATTGTCACTGCAACGCTGCATGGAGGTTGAAGGCTTTTTTTCCATTCCACAGAGGAAGAATTAAATCTGAGTCATTCACCTTGCCCGCAGCCAAACACAAACCTGATGAGGTAGGGAGCTGGGAACTGCAAGCTGTGGTCCTGCGGCTCCAAACTTGGCTCTTCTGGGGAAGAGTTGGCGATTCCCCCCTGAGGCCCGGGGGCCAGGGCGTGTGCTTTAAACACCTGGGCAGCAAATGACATCCCTGCTACACGCACACACACACACACCCCAAATTAAAAGCAGTCTGACCACTCTTGCTTCAGAAGAATGTCAATCTGTCTGTCCTTGATTACGTGGATCTGTTTCAGGCTTGAGAAAAGTTGCAAACATAGAACGTGGGGTCAATAAGATCATTAGAAATCCCCCTGTAAGGGAGCTGGTGATGGGGTTTCACGGAATCAGAAACACCTGACCTAGGATACAAAATCACATTCGGGCAGAGAAGCCGCTTCTCCTCTGGGAAGCGGACCCGTAACTTTCCCATGCAACAGAGAAAAAAAAGCCCCTTCCGTAGATGGTGCTGGGAGCAGGTTACAGCCACGGGCAGATGAAACTGGACTGCCGTCTCATGCTGCACACAATTAACTGAAGGAGGACTGGGGACATGTGCACAAGACCTGAGACTCCTAGAAGAAAACATGGGGAAGAGCCCCTTGACCTTGGTCCTGGCAATCATCGTCTGGGTCTGACGCTAAAAGCACAGACCAAACAAGATAAAAGCAGAAGTAAACAATGGGACTACAAACTAAAAAGCATCAGCACAGCAAAGGAATCACCGCTGAAATTAAAAGGAAATGTATAGAAAAGGGAGAAAACACAGGGTCCGGCAGAAGTACGGCGGCCTGAGTGTGGTTGGCGGGTAATGATACGGGTGTGATAACTTACAGTTTTAATTTGAACGCTTCACCTAAAATGTCATAGGGTGTGCTTGCGTGTGACATTGTTGTATTACAGTTCCATGCCTATGGTTTTGTAATGAAAGGTTTTGTAATAAAAAAGGGATGTTATTTGTGCCGGACCCTGTCTTTGCAAATCATATACCTGATAAGGGTTAATATTCAGAATATACAAGGAACTCATACTACAGGAAAAAAATCCAAGGGGCAAAGGACCGAAGAGATGGTGAGAAGTTAACACCAGGGCCGTGAAAGGGCGCTCCCCACACTAGTCTCCAGGGAAACGCAAGTCCAGACCACCATGAGACCTCCCTCCTGTCAGGATGGCTGTTTATCAAAAAGACGGAATGAGTGTTACCGAGGGCGTGGAGGGACAGGAGCCCTAGTGCACCGCTGGTGGGGGCGTAGGTTCGCTGCTAACCCTAACTGTCGTCATTCCTACAGACTTTCCTTCTGGGACTGAACCCCTGCTGTGGCTCGCTCGCGTACACCAGATGGCAGTGTTCGATTGGACGGAAGGGAAGTCCCAGGCTCTGAGAGGCTGAGGTGGAGAATAAAGGCGTTTACCTAACTCAGAATTGCTCTCAGCCCCTCACAGCTTCTTGGAGGCACAGCGGCCCCCACTTCTCTGCAGGGGACCCCTTGCAAGGTCCCCCGTGGAGGCCTGAAACCATGGAGAGTCCCGACCCCTGGGTTTCTTCCTACAGGCACGCTTCGGGGCTTCCCTTGGGTGAACCCCAATTGCCCGTGTCGCCGCCCTGGCACTCCGGGGCCACCGAGAAGCAGTGCAGTGCCAGGGTGGTAGACGGGGCAGCCTGGGCTCCCTAGACAGGGGATGACTCACGTCCCCGGTGGGACAGAGGACACTGTGAGGCTGCACCAGGCTACTCCAAACGGTGCGCTTACTTAGCGAAACTTATGAATTGTTTATTTCTGGAATTTTCTATTTAATATTTTTGGACCCTGGTTGACTTGGGGTAACTGAAACCATGGACAGACAGGGACCCCACGGGACGGGGGGACCACTGTACGTGGTAAACCATCGACAACTGTAAGTGATGCTGCTTCTCTGACAGCAGTTCTGGGGGCTGGGGAGACGCGGGTTAACCTCACACGAGTGAGGGGAGACTCAGCCCGGGCAAGTGCAACGGGAAGGTCATGGGCTTGTAAGAGGCTGGCCCAGGACTCGAACCCAGGTCTTCTGGCTTATAGTTCAGTGTTCATAAGGTCACACTGATGTGAACCGAAGGAACATTAGAGATGGGTTTTTCCCTTCCAATCTTCCTCCCAGACAAGAAATCCTGCCCGTTGGCCCACATCCCGCCCAGCCTTCCCCACCTCCGCCACGTGTCCAGTGCCTCTGTAATGTCTCAATCAGCCGTTCTAAAGGCAGGCTGCTGACGCCAGGCGGACTCCAGGGGGCGGAGCCAACGAGCCAGAACCAGAGAGAAGCCAAGTCCGGGGATGCTGCTGACTTTCCAGGATGATTTTTGAGAGTCCGAGACTCCCTTTGGGAAGTGGATTCTATTTTACCTGTTGGCCTTTTTACTTTTTTTTTTTGCACTTTCAAATTTTTGCCCTAGGATTACCATATCCATCTCTGCCTTTTCACCCTCTAGAGTTGATATTATGCCACTTCCCAAAATACGCATCATCCTTTTCTGTTTATTCCATGTGTCACATCCACATACGCCAGTAGCCCCAGACACCGCGGCCTAATGTTTCCTTTGAGCAGCCCTATGTCTTCGAGAAAAAACTACAGAAAAACAGTCTGAGGCTGTTCCTGGGGAGAGGGAGGGAGTCTCCATCACCGGAAGGTGGACAGGGAGCACCTCGCTTCCGGAGGCCCTGGGACTGTCCCCCACCACCAGCGGGGAAACCCCACGGGTCAGGCACTCTGCTCCAGGGAGGGGCTGCCTCTCGCCACCGCCACCCCCCCCCCTCCACCGTCTTGGTCAGCTCGTCTACGACAGAGCCGTGTCTCAGCTGCTCAGGAAAAGGTGCCTTTGAGGAGGAAGGTGACTGCAAGGAACGTGGCTGCCCAAGTTGGTAGGTAACTGCCAGACTCAGTCGGTCCTTCAGCAGAGGCAGGCTGAGATGCACCGTACCTGTTCCTCGGAGAGTCCGTCCCCTGTGGGCCGAGCCCCATCACCTCCACCTGGAACCAGCTCATTAACACCCAGTGTGGAGGCTGCTCCTGCCACCCCATCTCTGGCCCACCGCTTCCACACAAAATACCAGACAGAAGGTTGCAATAACGGCCAAAGATGTGCAGGTCCTAGTCCTTGGACTCTTGCACGCGGCTTGTTATGGCTGGAGGGAGTCAAGGCACAGATGGAATGGAGCACAGATGGAATGGAGCTTGTTAATCGGCCGGCCTTAAATCAAGGAGGTTGCCCTGCACCATGCACAAGGGTGAGTGAAGAGAGAAATGCAAGAGGGACTCGGAAGGGAGAGGCAGGTTCCAGGGCCCCAGGGCTCCCCTGGGGAGGGGAGGAGTCTGACGGGGAAGGTCAAGACGGGGCCTCGACCAGGAGTGCGGGAGCCTCTGAAGTGGAGACGCCCGAACACAGGACACAGACGGCCATTTAGGGAACCAGAAAGAAGCAAAACCTGCGGACACCCGGTTCAATCCAAGTGGCAGCCACTGCACACTGTGATCTCCAAAACGGAGATAAAGCACTTCGATTTAATCTGAAACTTAGTGGCTGTTATACAGCAATAGGCAGTAGATACAAATACATGTCCAAATATTTTATTTCAGACTCTACATGCAGGGAAGTCCATGCCAACTCACTTTAAATATTTTATATTTCAAGAAACAGGATTCATAGCTATGCTTTCTCCAGCAGCACTTATCCAGAATAATCACAAAAATGGCGGCACATCCTCTTAGCACCCCGCCCTGTAGAACTCAAAGTTATTGACAGTGTTCGTTTCATTGAAATGTCAAATGTAGAAGCATAAATGCCTTCAGAGACTTAAAGTACTAAAACCCACCCCAGAAGAAATCGGTATCAGTATCCAGGTTTCCTATGAAGGAACTAAACATACAAGGTCTGTCTGGGAAAAGTCCAGCCATTGTTAATAAAACGAGAACAGTTTGCACAACATCGGTGTGACCTGGCAGCCAAGGAGAGTGGACTGGAATGTGCATGCGTGAACAATGACGACTTCACTGCACTAGTCAGTGGGGGCGGTAGACACCGTTGAGTGAGCGTGTGTACTGTGTGGTTGTCGAATTCGAAATGACTGAGTGAGTAGAGCAACAAATCTACACCAAGTTTTGCGTTAAGCTTGAACATTCCTCCATGGAAACTAATCAGATGATTTAGAAGGCCACAGCTATACCAATTGGTGACTGGCAACTTTATGACAATGCACCCGCTCATGCATCACATCTTGTGCAGAGTGTTTTGGCAAACCATCAAATCACCCAGGTGACTCAGCCACCCTACAGCCCAGATTTGGTACCCTGTGACTTCTGGTTTTTCCCAAAATTAAAATGACCTTTGAAAGGGAAGAGATTTCAGACCATTGATGAGATTCAGGAAAATACAATTGCGAGAACTGTGGCAACGTGGAAGTATGTGTGGTCCCAAGGTGCCTACTTTGCAGGGGACTGGGGCATCGCTGTCCTATGTACAATGTTTCTTGTATCTTGTATCTTCAATAAATGCCTATTTTTCATACTACGTGGCTGGGTACCTTCTGGACAGACCTCATATATGTGAAATCTTTCCATAAAGTATTCTGAGTGCCGACAATGTCCTTCGTGGATTCTGCCATAGTTCAGAGAAGTGTACTAGTCATGCCCAAATATTTCCTTTCGAAGGAAAAAGCCTAGGAATTTTCCCAAAGGGCGCCCTCCCCTGTCAGTGGGCTGACGAAGATGCTGGTCGTACTCACCCCCTCCAGCAAGTTCTCCCGGAGAACCCAGCCCTGCACCTCTTCTCCCTCCCCCCAGGACAGCCGTCCTAAAGCACTTCTGCACCACCTCCCCCAAAACATCCGCTGACGCAACACAGAGAGGCTAAGGTCGGTAAAGAAGACCGGCAGATGCAGGCGCGTCTCGGAAGTCGGTGCTAACTCGCACTTGTCCCATTGGCCCAGCGGGCCCAGGATCCCAACCTGGGATGAGGCGCTGACTTTGGAACCCTGCTCACGGCGCCGGGGAACACGGAGGCCTTCCTGCCCAGGTGTTGGTCACGGTCAGCTCTGTCCCCACACTTCTTAGAACAACATGTTTCCGTAGGTTCCAAAGTCAACAAGGAGAAAGGCAGAAGTCTCCCTCGGCCCTACGTGCCTTCACCCCAGCTGGGGAATTCCCAAGACACAGCACCCCCTAGCGACCATTCTGAGGAACTGCCGGGGCCAATTTAAAGGTCATTTTGAGAAGGGGCGGGCTGCTCACAGGGTGAGCTGTTGTTACCACACAGACACTGGCCCCCAGCGGGTCTGCCTCGGGCCAGCCTGTAGAAGGTGGGTGTTTGATTTTGTATTGGAAAGATTTCACAACACGAGACCAGGTGATTTTGAGCGTGTGTGTGTTAAAGCTGGGGACAGTAACAAAGGAAAGACTTAGGGTGGAAGTAGTAACCAGACAGCCCAGGCCAGGCTCTGCCTTGGGTCCCTAGAAACGCTGTAGGAAAGGAGTGAGCAACGGCGGGACGGCTGTGAGCTCTCTGGGAAGTCGGAGAGGAAGGGACCCTGGAGACAGGACCAGGGGTAAGCCCGGGACGAGCTGCCACTGCCCACCGCTCCCCTGGCTGCGGCCTCCTCAGGAGGAAGTAATAGGCTCGTGCCCGAAAAGGGGCGCGGGCACGCTCTAGAGGGAGCGCACTGAGTCCATCTTTCTTTTGTGGGTGAGGATCTCAGGGAAGGGTTTCAGAAGAGTATCAGCTTTCCAGGTGCATTTTTAATATGCTGATGCATCGAAATGAGCAAACAGGGGCTTGGGGAATATGTGGTCTGCTACAGCGTTTCCCTTTTTCCTCGGTCTGTCTGGCTTTTAATGGGGTTTTGTAATTTGTTCCCCTGACTTCACTCGTCCTTGGGTTTAGCTGGTACAAATGACATCAGCTGGGCCTCTGTTCTCTGTCTGCCAGACCAGGGAGATGCAAGCTGTATGTTCTCTACGGAGGGAGAAGAGGTACAAGCCATTCACCCTCCAGGGTCCTTAGTTCGGGGAGATAAGGTGTTGGGATTCGGCAGTTGGCTGTAAGTGGCTCAGACCGTTTGGCCTTGTTAAATTCTCATGAATCAGTTTCCCTGTTCCACTCTCCCAGGAGTTCTAGCTTCTTACCCTCCTGCCTCTTTGTGACGAGGGGCATCATGGTCGGCTTACAGCCCAGGGGAAAGAAACAGCTCCAGAGACCCGGCCCGGTGGGCTCGTGGGTTGTGCGATGAACAGCAATGACATCAGTGCCCAGGTGCCAGGGAGAGCAGGCCCCACCTCTCTGGGTCGCTGAGTAGAAATAAGGAAACAACTCCCAGCACTCCCTGGACCTCGGGTGCCGGAGAGCAGGGCTCCACGTGCAACTGGGGTCAGGCCCAGCCCTGCTGGAACCCACTAGGAGGCTGTTGCCCACCCACTAGAAAACCAGGGGCTAGGCTTCAGGTCTGTCCCTGTACAGCCACTTCCCCAAGTCTTGACAGAATGGACGGTAGGCCGTGGGTCAGGGGACAGGATGACAGGCCGCAGTGGACTTGGGGCAGCTCCGGGGCAGCGGAGAAGCACATGACCGACCACAAGAGCACCTGGGGAACACCAGCACCAGTACGTTCGAGGAAGCCCCTCTCAGAACAGAGCTGCCCCTCGGACACTGGGCCGTGAGCACGTCAGGACCTCACAGGACGCCCCATCGGCACGGGGCAGCAGCGAGTCACCTGTCGCTGTGAGAGTCACCCCGTGTTACCAGTGGTTGCAACATAGACAGGATAGTTTAACCCATGTGACTGGAGTGCCTTCTATATCTACAATGGTGTATCTGATTCTGCTGAGAATTTCTTAGTATATTAAATGAGCTTGACAGTTCTGGTGGCCTGGACCAAAGTCCCACAGCCTACTGCACAGTCATGAACTCAAGACGTGTATGGAATTCCAGACCGTTGTCTAGCCCAACACCACGCTCACCATGTGCAGATGCGTCGTCTCTGGTGACCGGAATCGCAGCTGCAGGAGCCCCTCGCCGGGCCATCACTTCACGCACTGAATGCAGGGCAGGAGGGAGAGACTCAGATCTGGGGTGGGAGCCTCTGGTGGGCCGGGCCTCATGAGGGGCTGGACTCTGAGTCAACCTGGGGGTGCACCCTGAGTCTGATCCAGGAGCCCACCCTGGAGCATCAGGATTACGAAGAACACTTTTAATAACCTCTTAAGCTTCCACTATCCATGTAATTACTGGGGAAAAATAGAGGAAAAGGGACAGAGTGTCTTCATTTCAGTCATTCAAACGCCCCTGCCTCAGGGGTCTCCAAGAGCAGAGAGGAGGGCACAGAATCCAGGCTGTCAGGCTTAGGGTTCCCTCCATGGTGTATGAGTCATGCGTGAATCACAGCCCTGAAAGGGGACCCACGTCCTCGGAGCCACCATGACCAGAGGAAAGGGGAACACAGACCAGAGCCTGCCACCTGGAAGTGCCGCCCCTTTAAGATACTAAGTTTAGCAGCACGAAGACAAACGCTAGAAGAAGGACCCCACAGCGGGCAGTCTGATAAAGAGCGGAGATCTGAGCGTCCGAGTGGGCCAGCCTTGCAGGGAGGCCTGGAGTGGTCCGGGACCCAGCACACACTGCTTATGCATGCGACCCCCTGTGCAGGCCTGGAGCTCAGTGGAGTGAAGATTTTGTTCACAGCATCCGGTAGGTGAGAAACCTTGCCTGGGCCACCTGGAATACTCCGGGAAGGGAAAGACTCCCGTCCTGACACCTAAGAAACAGAGTGTGTTCTAGGTGTGATTTGGGGGGATTGCAGGGTGAGCGCCACACAAAACTTCCGCTGACATCTGTGGGGAAGTCAAGGCCAGTTCTCCCTGGCTCCCTCCTTGCCCCAGGCTGAGCTGAGCTCAAGGAAAGCATCAGGAGCAAAGTCAATGCAACTTAAGAATACCTGCTCCCAAACAATATGAAATGTCAGCTGTAATTAAAAACCCTTTGAAAAAGAATCTCAAAGAAAATAAAAGAATTCCCATTCCTATATTTATTTTTTTTTATATATGGAGGTTGTATTTTTTCTCAGTGCAGTTATTTTGACACACGGGTGAATACATGTGAAAAAGGGGCACAATCAAGTGTGACACGTCACAGGGCTGAAAGAACGGAAATTAGTCTTCCTCTCCTTCCTCATCTTCAACAGAATCTGCACCAGCTTCCTCAGAATCCTCCTCAAGGGCAGCCGATCTGGGCAGGCCCCTCTTACTGTAATACACATGTAGGGTGTTACTACCGAGACTGTTCTCGGGAGCCGGGAGCCAGGATCCTAGAGGACTGAGCATCCCAGGACTGCCCACAGAGCGTGCCCCTGCTGTTCACTCCCCCCCTTTGTTTCTCCATTATCTCTTCGCCCCAGCCAGCAGGGGCAGGCTGGGCCCACGAAGAGGATGGGGACGCACTGTGTGAAGAGCAACAGTCTGCCACATGCAAAGCTCACCCTGAGTCCGCCAGGGTGGAGGGGAGACGCCTTGCTTGTCAGGGAAGGATCCAGCAGTGGGTCAGCCCTGCACACACAGACATCCTGGGCTCCGAGCTTCAGTCATTTGCTGCCCCAGGGTGAGCCCATGGCACAGAAGGCTGGACACGTATGCCCAGAGAACCCTGGGTGTGGGTGTCAGGGGAGAAACTCTGTTTGACTCAGGCCAACAGAAAATACTGCCCCTGTAATCATTACTCACGGAATGTTCTGGATATAAATTAGAGCACTTCTCTTCTAGGGAAGTACAGTAAGACAACTTAGCCAGGAGCATCCCAAATGTGCAGGGAAGGAAGCACTCCCTTTTGAGATGCGGGAACAAGAATATTGAACAGAAGTTGAAGACCAAGGTATGTCCATCAAGGTCCTGGGTGGTGTACATCACCCCTTCTCCCCACCCACAGACACGGCAGAAGTCAAAGCAACATAGCTTTGGAAGGGTCCCCCTTAGTACGTCAGTGCAGGGCGTGGTTAGCTCACGCCCCGGAGGGCTCTGCGCAGACTGCACGTGAGAGGGGGAATCTTAGTTCCCCTTCCGACCAGTCATGGGAGCTTCAGACAGGAAGGCAGGGCGGCCTCACTAGAACAGTGGGAGCTGAGAGCAGTCAAGTGTTGGACAGACGGCGATCTTCCCCTCCTAAACCACACACATTGTTCAAATGCAAATAGTTCGCATGTGATTCAGTTCCAGCGAGGAAAGAAGGCGGCACCTTCTGCTCCCGGTGCGGCCGTTTCTCTTCCTACCACGGAGCTGCCTTCACTTCCTGCTTGCCACCGGCGTCGGAAAACCATACATCTGGGGGCACGTGCTAATGAGTGGGTGCTCTGGAGGGACCATCATGAAGAGACTCTGTTGTGTCTCCCCGACCTTTAGGTGACAAGCACCCTACTCCACCCCCAGGACCCTCTTCTCCCATCAGATGCGGCTCAGAGCCATGGAGACGCGGCAACTCTTGGCTGGGGCGTGCCAGCCCGGGGACATGGTACATACGCCAGCAAGAGCACGCAAGGACACGCCTCTGCTGTGTGCGGGCTCCTCACCCAACTCTGGGTCAGAGAGAACTTGGTGTGGCAGGAGAGATAGCGACACAGTTCCTAGTTTATGTATTCAGAAAATAGTGTGTACCTATCAGCATAAAATAACATCCTTAGGTTTGCAGTTTTGACCAAAATTCAGTCATGAACCAAACGCTGATTGGGCCTCGCTCTGGACCTAGGAGCATACTTCCAGACCTCTGGCTACTGTGAGCAGGAAAAAGAGAAAGAGCTGAAATATCCAGTTGTAAGTTACTGACCTGGTCACTCCTCAGGCCTCCCTGACTGCTGAGAAGATCAGAAAACCCTTTTCAAAAAAATCCCTTTTCGAGGACATCCGGCCAAGATGGAGGCATAGACAGTCGCATTGTGCCTCCTCACGCAACCAAAACTAAGGACAACAAAAATTGAGAAACAAAAAACAACCAGAACAGAGAGAAATGAAATGAAATGAACGGAAGTCGCACTACAGTACATCCAGACCAGTAAGGAGCGGCGGAGTCGGAGGCCTGCGGAGAGGGGTCCAGGGGTCCCAGCAGGAAAGAGCGCTGGCTGGTAGACGCGGGTGCGCAGGGCGCAGAAGGCAGCTGATGGACCGGTGGCGGACCCTGGGCGCAGGAGGCACCGAGCAGACCCAGTGCGCTGCAGCCACACATTCGAGCGCAGACAAAGTAAGCAAAAACGGGCAGCGACACAGACCGAGCAACCCAGGGCCCCAGCACCGGGAAACAGAGCCTAAGAGCACCGACTGAAAACACCCGTGGGGTTGAGCCCTGGAGATTCTCTCAGCCTCACAGGAGGCTCCCCAGGGAGATCCCCAGAGTCCAAGAAAGTGCACAGGCCCACCCGCCCGGGAGCCAGCACCAGGGGGGCCCAGTTTGCCTGTAGGAGGCAGCAGGGGGACTGGAGTCCTCGAGAAAGCAGAGCAGATACCATTGTTCCCTCTCAGACCCCGCCCCTACATACAATCTCACAACCCAGCGACTGGGGTGCCCCGCCCTGGTGAACACCTAAGGCTCCGCCACCCATATGTAACACCTGCAACCAGACCAAAGGAAAATAAAAAATAAAAAAGATGGCTCAAACAGAATTAAAATCCTCAGAGGCAATTTTTTTAAGTGACCAAGAGACAGCCAACCTATCAGATGCACAATTCAAAGCACTGGTGATCAGGATGCTCACAGAGTTGGTTGACTTTGGTCACAAATTAGATGAACAGATGCAGGCTACAATAAGAGAAATGAAGGAAAATGCACAGGGAACCAAGAGTGATGGGAAGAAAACTGGGACTCAAATCAATGGAGTGGACCAGAAGGAAGAAAGGAACAACCAAACAGGAAAGAATGAAGAAACAAGAATTCAAAAAAATGAGGAGAAGCTGAGGGACCTCCAGGACATCTTTAAACGTTCCAACATCCGATTTATAGGGGTACCAGAAGGGGAAGAGGAAGAGCAACAAGTGGAAAAGTTATTTGAACAAATCATAAAGGAGAACTTCCCCAATCTGGCAAGGGAAATAGACTTCCAGGAAGTCCAGGAAGCTCAGAGAGTCCTGAAGAGGTTGGGCCCAAGGAGGAATACGCCAAGGCACATCATAATTACATTAGCCAAGGTAAAAATGAAGGAGAGAATTCTAGAAGCAGCAAGAGATAAGGGGACAGTTACCTACAAAGGAGTTCCCATCAGAATGTCAGCTGATTTTTCAAAAGAGACCTTGCAGGAAGAAGGGGCTGGAAAGATGTATTTCAAGTCATGAAAGGCAAGGACCCACATCCAAGATTGCTCTATCCAGCAAAGCTTTCATTTAGAATGGAAGGGCAGATAAAGTGCTTTTCAGGTAAGGCCAAGTTAAAGGAATTCATCATCACCAAGACCTTATTATATGAAATGTTAAAGGGACTTACCTAAGAAAATGAAGATTAAAAATAAGAACAGTAAAAAAAAGACTTCAAACTCACAGTTAGTAATAACCATACCTAAAACAAAAGCAAACTAAGCAAACAACTAGAACAGGAACAGAACCACAGAAATGGCGATCACATGGAGGGTTAGCAACAGGGGAGTGGGAGGAGGAGAGAGGGGGGAAACGTACACAGAATAAGTAGCATAGACAATAGGTAGAAAATAGACAGGGGGAGGCAAGAATAGTATGAGAATTGTAAAAACTAAAGAACTTATGACACATGGACATGAACTAAAGGGGGGGAATGTGGGTGGGAGGGGTGGGCAGGGTGGAGGGGAGTGAAGGGGAAAGTGGGACAACTGTAATAGCATAATCAATAAAATAAAAATAAATAAATAACTTGAAAGACTCTGGAATGGGACGCTCATAGGGGATTTTGAAAAGCTCCAACATATTCTGCAACTTTAGAAGGCCAACATGGCTGTTCACACCCCCAGGAAAGACCCAAGAAAGCTTCAATCTCATAAAGAAAGCCCAACTTCATACTTCTTGATGACTTTAGGCTCTTATAGTAGAAAGGACGGACTAAGGCAGAGTTAAAACTGCCAGATAATTAAAGGTGTGCCCCAACAAGCTCAGAGCTCTTTACCCACAGTTCAGAGACATATTGTTCCAAACTATTCAAGAAAATAGCTGTCTAGTCTTCAGGTGATTATTAAGATAACTCAGCAGAGTTCAGTGACTGAAAATGATAAAGAATGATGACTTTATAGAGTAAGTTAGAAAAGTCACAAACAACAATCACAAGTAACCCTGGGGGTAGAGAAATCTAATCTCCATATTTGCCAATAATTTATCCAGTTTAACAAAAAACAACAACTGAGGCATATTAAAAACAGGCCCATACACGAGGAAAACTTCGGTTAGTAGACACTATCCCTGAGGCACCCTACACGATCCTGCCTGGACGACCCAGAGCTGCCGGGCAGCGCTAGCATTCCCGTTCCGCCGGCGAGGGGAAGGAGACAATGGGTGCACACTCTCCCTGTAGATCCGTTGCAGATGGAAAACCGAAGCATCCTAAATGCTCTGGAAGTTCAAGAAATCACGTCCCGTGGCCTCAGCAACGAGCTGAGCATACACCTATGTGTCGGCTTCTCCCTCCCTGGTTCTGTGTCCCCAGACTCTGCTCCTCTCACTGGGGACCATCTGCAAAGTCCTTGAGGTCAAGGCTCAGATTTTAGGGGGACACCAGGCTGTGTTTTTGTAGAAAAGTTCACAACCCTAATCTTTTAAAAGTCCCTCTAGCTGTGAAAAACCTCCAGAGGCCGCCTTGGCGATGAGGGCTGCCTCCAGACCCAAGTAGATAGCTGGGTGTGGTCTATTAGAAAGACAGAGGCCCCTGCAGGGAGCTGAGCAGCCATCTCTGACTCCTGCACCACCCCCGCCCGCATCATTGCAGTCAAGGCCTCCCCCCGGCCAGGAACTCCCTCACCCAGGACGGTGGTTAAGCCACAGTGAGGGGTGCTGTCACAGCGATCTTCCCCTGCAGCCAGGGCCCTGGTCTAGAGCCTGGGTTCTCCCAACACGCACTGATTTTCCCCATAATAAAGTGTCCTTTGCCCATAAGCTCTCAGTGTCTCTGTCACCGAGATCTGTCCTGCCTGAGGAACAATTGAGGCTGAACCATGGTCCAAAATATTAAATGGAAAATTCCAGAAACACACAATAAGCTTAAGTCACATGCTGTTCTGAGGAGTGCATGAAATCATGCCTTTGTTCGGCAAACTGTATAAACTCCCGCTCATTAGTCACTTAGTAGCTGCCTTGGTCTTTAGACCAACAAGTCACCCTTATTTTAGTTTATGATGGCCCCGGGTGCAAGAGTAGTGAGGCTGGCGACTCTCTTTCACGCTTGCATTGGAAACTTAGCTTCCATCACAGGGGTGAGAGGGAGAGGGGCTGAAGACAAGGCAGCGGCCTAAGGCCACGTCTCTCCATGCTCCCTCCGACACTAGCACGGGACACACGCACAAGTCACCCTGAAAATGACGTGAGGACTGAGGGGACTACAGCCGGAGGCCACTTTTTCTCTAGAAGTCCATGTTTGTAAGGTCACTGGACCCTCCTTCTTAGGCGACAGGACCTGCCAGGGGTTCTGGTCATTCATTCTACCCAGGACCTAGAAGTCAGCGAGGGCCAGAGCGAAGGGGGGCACTCATTGCGTTTGGATGAGAAGGAAAATGCTTCAGCCCCCAGTGCTGGCTTGGGGTTCATCGCACCTGTATGAGTCACACCACTGCCCTGCAAGGAAATGCTTCATCAACTGTCTCTTGCTCGCCACTCGGCACCCCTCTCTCGTGGTGAAACGGAGGCGACACGTCAGCCTCACAGTAGCTTGGGAACAGTGCAGAACCCCCACATACTGTTACTGTCTTGCACTTTTGTGCTTTTTAAATGCTAATCGTGGGTCAGAAAAAGGTTACGAGCGACACCACTAAGCCTAAAAGGCAGTCAGTAAGAACCATGAGGAAAAAGAAAAAGGTCATAGCTAAGCATGGGAGTGCTGACCGATGCCCCTCTTACGTTCAAGACGCTGAGAACAAGGATCACGATCTCGACGATAGTGGGAAATAAGGAAGCGATTAAAGCAGCAAGCCTTGCTGAGTGTACAATGTCTGTGGGCAGGCAACGCTCACAGGCACTGGAGAGGCTGAGAAATTGCTTTCCATCTGGATTAATGAAGAACAGTTGGCAGGTGACAGCATTTCTGAGGCGATAGTTTGCGAGAAAGCTGGGCAATTGCACGCCGATCTGTTCAAAGACAAGCCGGGGACAAGCGGTGGGGCACTGAGTGTTCAGGGCCAGACACGGGGGGTCCGACAAACCTGAAGAAGAGCCGGCATTCCCAGTGCAGGGAGGCATGGAGGGCCGCCAGTGCCGACAGAGGAGCTGCCGAAAGCTGTGTCACCGAGATTGGGGAGTATGTGGAGACTGGGGCTTGTGTTTGTTCTGGAAGAACAGGCCTCACAGAGCCTACATCACTCAGAGGAGAAGGCATGGCGGGGCACAAGCCCGTGAAGGGCGGGCTAACTCTCTTCTTGTGTGGGAATGCTAGTGGGGATTGAAAACCCAAGACTCTGCTAGTGCGTCACAGTGGAAACCTGGAGTTTTCTAGAAAGAATGTGATTAAAAAAAGCAAGGGTGATGTGGACGGCAGGTACCGAAGCTCGGGTGATGAGGCAGTTCTTTACAGAGTGGATGAGCGAAGCTGGCGGCCCTAGGGCGAAAACATACTCGCAGGAAAGCGAAGAGCCTGCGAGGGCTGCCAGTTCTGGGCAGTGCTCCTGCTTCCCTCCGGGCTGGGCGGACGACCTGCTGGAGGGGTTCGGCTTCACAGTCGTGAAGTCCCTGCCCCCTAACGCAGCTCCTCTGCTCCAGCCTGTGGACCAGCAGGTCATTTCCGACTTTAAAAAAACCCTACACGGTAGTCCTTTTTCAGAGATGTTTTGAAGTAAGCTGGGATACCCAGCTGACACTTAGAGAGTTCTGGAAGGACCATTTTAATATCCCTCCACTGTGTTACTCTCCTGGATGAGGCCTGGCCTGAATTCTGTTTCAAGACCATGAACTCTGCCTCGAAGGAAACTGTGGCCAGAAGCTGTATCTCCAAGGGACTTCGAAGGCTTTGTGGATGATCCTGGTAGCTCCACCGTGGGGCCTACTGTGTCTCTGGGCAAGTCCACGGCCCGCAGGTCAGTGATGATGATGTCGAATAGTTAGTGGGGGAGCTTGGGGCAGAGCTCAGCCCGGGGCGGGGGCAGGGGCGGGGGCAGGGGTGGGGGCTGCCGGAACTTCAGACCAAGCAGCAGCAGCTGGTGGCTGAGGGAATACCTTCCCGGGGAGGAGGAGGGGGAGGGGGGGGGAGCGCCTGCTGCACTGATGGAAGAAATGCGCTGAAGTCCCAAACTCCGGGGAAAAGTGTCCCCCAGACAAAGAAAGCTCTAGCAAGCGGAGATGTGGGGCTCTTTAGTGAACAGCCGATGTCACACTCAAACATTTTGAAACAGAAACAAATTCCTCTTGATAGGTTTTTGGTGGAACTCCCTGAATTAGTCTTCAACAGTGTCCGTGAAGCCGAGAGACAGAAAACAGAAGAAACCCCAAGTCCCCGAAACTGTCTCAGAAGAGGACTCCTCTTCCAACAGCTAACACCCCTCCCCTCCTCCACTTTGCCACCGTCCCAGTATGCCAGGAACTCTTCTCAGCACAGGCAGAGTGAAGTTTTATTTTTAGGTATTTGATTGCTTTTTTATTCACATCTGTTTAGTGTTAAGGTTCTGTATTACAAAACAACCTCCAATTGTTTCTAATTACATTAAATCTCGTGGGAAAAGTTCGTTCGGTGGGCGTCGGTGCCGGCACTCCCCCCGCGTTCCGGAATGGACTGACAACCAGTGCCGAGGTTCCTCCACGCTGCACTCACCTGCAGTGGCCTGCACTCTCCTGGTCGGGGGCCCTGCGCAACGAAGGGATATAAGGGGAGAAAGGAAATCGAAAGGATGTTCCCTTCCTGCAAGAGATACGTGTGTGGAAAACAGTTCCCCGGTGCCGGGTCGGACTCTGCTCTGTCACAGAACAATCACAAACGTGACGGGGCTCGTTCCCCGCCGTCCCTCGCAGGACGCTGTATCACAACTAAATATTTCCCGAGCCGGGCAAACAGGCAGGCCCCTTGCCTGCGGAGAGCAGGAACACAGCCGAGGGGAGCACTCAAAAGCCCCAGGAAGCGTGAGGCCATAGGCGCCACTTTCAGGGAGGGAGACTGGCGTGTGAGCCAATCCTCAGGTTCAAAGCCAGACCACAAGGGGAGCAACCTCACATGAGAGAACTGAGGCCTGAAGTCATTCAGAGCAATGAAAAACTGCACCAGCTTCGTTGGAGACTTTCTGAACTCCGCCCACCCACCCCCAACCTTACCCCTCAGTCTCACTGGACTGTGTTCAATGCCGAAACAAAACCTCATTGAAACCATCACGGAGTTGCCAACTATCATCTTGGTCATGGGGCATCGTTATCCAATGGTCCACCTGTTACATGCAGCCTGGTCCACCGCCAACAAAGCAGAGGCCCCACCGGCAGCTTCCTCTCTCCTCTCCGGTTCTGCAGAGCCCGTGAAGCTCCCGCTCCCGAGAGCGAGCCTGCCGCCCAGGTCCCCAGACCCCACAGCTGCAGCACGCCTCACCTAGCCACACCTACTTCATACGGGCCCCTGGGCTTTGTCTGGGGCATTGTAGGATGACACTTGATCAGTCCACTTAGCAGAATGTCTTTGAGGACAGAAACCTCCCATGCCCACCTGTCCCAAACACTGTGGGCCCCCCCTTTCCCTATCTGGTCCCTCCAGCATGGGCAAGGATTTGGGGGATCAGGATGAATCAGGCATTGGGGATTTCTGACTTACGCCCTGAGAAAACATCTGACTGATGGATGACACCTGCATGTTTAAGAATGACCGCACAGTGGCCCATGGTGGAAGTTGGGGGAAAAATGTGTTTTTGCACAATTATCCACACTTTTCTAGGACATCAAACCAGGGATTGAGAATCCAAGTCTCCATCAATGTCCTGATTGTGGTCATGGGTCGTTCAAGAACAGCTGTCAGCAATGAGGCAGTTGTGGTTAGGGGCAGTTCTGTGCCACCCCAGGGATGCACGTCACGTGGCATCAACAGGACAAACGTGTTTCTCACTCAGCATCTGCCCGGCCAAGCTAAGGACGACCCCATAGTATCCCACATACGTGGGTCTGAGCTCTGTCCTCAGGGACTAGGAGGGGCGCATGTTGACACGTACAATGAGCACACGAGGACACTGGGCTCCAGTCGGCGGGACACAACTCCAGAGGCAGAGGGATTTCCCAAAGTGAGAGGGGTCGAGGGAGAATCACTGGAACTAAATTTAGGGAACCCGTCCGAGCAGGTAGGAGCCAGTTCTCTTGAGGAACTCCCCTGGCTTTGACTAAGGGCATCCAAACTCTCCCCAACTTTCTGGAATCAATGGGAATTTCAGTTCACCAGCATTCTACACCCCACCCCTTGTCTGATCAGTGGACACTTCCCATGAAGCACTGTCTTAATGTTCCTGGGAAAGACTTCGCTCGGTGGTCCTCAACTGGGGGCGATGTTGCCCCAACCAAGTGATCCTTTCTTCAACTGCACCACTTTCATGTGGTGATGCCAAAGACGTAGAATAAGATGTTCATGTTCTCCGAACAGTACAGCCATTTACAGACTCAGCCAATACTGTGGACAAGGTAAAAATGCATGAGGAAACGGAAGTGCGTAGAGCATTCTTACAGAAACCAAAAAGTCCATTTTATTGATTTTAAAAAGAGACAGACCAGTTTGTTTTTTCACCTACCCATTCATTCATGGGTTGGTCCCTGTGCCCTGGACACAGAGAGGTCTGGTGGGATAACTCAGATCACTGGGGAGAAGCAGGGAGAGGCCGGGGGAGGAGTCTGCTGAGGCAACTGCGGGCGGTCTAGGGCGGCGTTGGCTGAGAAGCTGACGCCTCCAGAGCCAATGGAAACGAAAAGAGGGCTGCCATTCTTCCAGAAGTGTGTGCTTTTTGTGTGTTGCGTTGTTTTTAGTGGGCAAACTAACCCTAGAGAGACGAGATAACTAAGAACAGGGAAGGGGATAGCGCTCAGGTGTTAGAATTCAGCCCTAATTGCCAGGCGTGAGTGGCTGAAGCTGGGACCCCATAGGCTTAAGTAGCTGCCTCCGAGTACAGACACCTTTCCTTATCACCAGACCTTCGCCTCTGGAATTTTTGCCTGGAGGGCGGTGCCAGGCGGCAGAACCCCCAGTATCTTCAGTGACACCCCGACTAGGGACCAGACCTGCAACCTTGGCATAACGGAACGATGCTCTGACCAACTGAGCTACCGTGCCAGGGCAAAATAATAAAAATTCATTTTATATATCCAAGGATAAAGAGTTAACACAAATACACACTTCTGTAAAATAAAATGACTGACTGAAATCTCTTGTTCTGCTATCACCCGCCTCAGGCCAGACCAGGCACTCTGCGGGGTTTGGGGGCTCCTGGGGACAAGCTTGTGCCTGGACACTCCAGCAACAGACCTGCCGGAGGGAGAGCTGGCCTCTGTTCAGCCCGGGGCCGCTGGGGGGCAGTACAGCTCTGCAGGGAAGACGAGCTGAGCTGCAGAGACCCAGTGGAGAAAACGCCGAGAACCGCCCACACCTTCCCCAGCGGAAGCCCAGTCCCACTGCGTGCCCGCTTCTCGTCCATCCAGTGAGTCTGAAGCACAACGCAAGGTCTGGCCGCTCTTGGATCTTCACTGTGAGCCTATGTTGACCAACACTTTTCGGTAAGGACCCAGGAAAGCCTGGGGAACTGGGGAGAAATTTGTCTGCAGACATGGCAGCCTCTTTCTCCGGCCCTGGTGCATAAAGGAACGGAGGAGAGAGCACGGGAGAGAGCCATCCCTCACTGGGTAACCCTGGTGATGCGGAGAGAGAACACTCCAGCACTTTCTTTGGTCATTCGAGGAACGCAGCTTCCGATGTTTCCACCGCCACTCCGCCCGCAGGACCGAGGCACACATCTCCTGTTCTTCGTCAGCCTTACTGCAGCAAAGCCTCCCCCCCCCCCCGGCCCCCGCCCCATGGTCATCCCACGCGGGAGTGCATCTCTCAACAGCTTTCAATGGCAGACTTGGCACGGTCCTTCACCAGTTACCTCCTGGAGAACTCAAGCCAGAGAGGAGCCGAGGGGTCACGAAGTCCCGGGGCGGAGTTCAGCGGCCCCGCTGGCGCGGTCAGAGAGGGCGCAGAGCGCTGTCAGAAGGCCTCGCCATCAGCACGGTAGGTCTTGTCAGTCTCCGCCAGCCCAGGGACTGAGACCGCGGTGGCGTCAGGCTCAACCACCGCAGTGGGGGTGTTCATCGTGCGGTCAGGACACTCTTCCCGGATGTTGCCAGTGAGCAAGGTGCTCATTCCGGAGCCTGTGCCCCGCACCCAGCACGGGGGTCAGCTCTCAAGCCTCCTCCTGCCGCACCAGGTCCAGCGCCCACTCGGCTGCAGTAAGGGACGTCTGGAGAGAAGAGCCACTTACAGATCGCCCGGCGCACCTGGCGGTTGAAATGTGCCTGTGGGCCACTGGCCGAGTTACCAAGGTTCTTGTGTGCAAACTAGTTTTGATAAAAGCTTTAGACTGTTAGGCAACCAGCAATTACCATTCGTGACCCTAACTATTGGTCTTGAAACCAGAATGGTGTAGCTTCCCTCTGCACTGAATCCTTAACAATTGAGAGTCAAACTACAAGGCGGATCCTGCTGCCTCCTGAATCACTGCCCTTTGCACCTGAGGCGTTTTGAATTGGATTGCTGGTGCCTGCTGCCGTGTAACGGGTTTACTTCCGCCTCAGCCAAGGTCCATTCTTGAAGCGTGGTTCCCCAGTGACGCTCCTGCTTATATCAATTAAGTCTCAGAAGAGGCAAAAACTGGTACCCGAGACCACGTGAGTCACATCACACGATACAGGATTTTGTTAAGAGGAAGTTTACCCTCTTTTCTATGCAGGCCCTGCCCTGGGAGGCAGAGGGAGGCCTGGGGCGGAGGGGGGGAGGCAGCTCGAGGTGCAGACACCCCTGCTCTTCACGAGAGCCCTGCAGGCTTGGAAGCACCCAAGTTTGAAGAGGTAGGTGAGCTTGGCTGGAAAGATGGGGTGAGATGACTCACCGAATACAGATTGCTCTGAGGGAAGACAGGGCAAGAGCAACGATGGTCAGGCAGAGGGAAGATGCCCCACTGACGTCTCAAAACTCACTCCCCAGTGAGTCCCGGAGAGACCCTGACTTTCCTGGTTTCCAGCCTGGCAGCTGGCTGAGGGGCGTCCTCTGGCACCACCTGGTGGTCCTGGGGGATCATAGCAGCAGACGTGGAGGCTGAACATTCTGGTTTCAACCCCACCCTGGAGATCCTGGGCACCCGCGACCGTCATCAGACCGTAACCTTTACAAGGGAACACATCTTCTAGGAAGGCAGCATGTGAACATTGCCCCGTTAGAAGGGAAAAGGGGACTACGCTTGAGTTGCAAGAACGAGGCAGGGTGGCCACGCAGAAACAGCATGAAGAGACAGCATGAGGAGGCATGTTCCGGCCCACGGCTCCCCACGACGCAAGGGGGCACACACTTCACATATCCCTGCCACCTCCGGGGCTCCTCTTCCATGGGCTCGAGCCTCCGCCCGGGAAAGGAGACGCAGAGTTCAAAGGTCAGCTGTGTCGAACTAAGAGCTCTGCAGTAAGGGCCGGCACACGCAGAAATCCCGAGTTAGGGAGGCCAGCACTCCAGGGTGGAGCCCCCACCCTCCCCCCATCAGCCCACCGGCTCTGACAGGTAGCCAGCACTGCCTTGCTGAGCAGGTTTCTCTGGGTAAATTCCGTATTCAGTCCCTGCGTCTCACAGGGTCAACCCCTGGAGGTTCTGTGGCCACCCCCCACAGCCAGGCAGCGCTCTGCTCCCCTCCCTGCACTCGTGAGTCTGATCATGTCTTCGTTTCCCCAGGGAGCGTGGCCCCAGCAAGAGGCGGCTAACTGGAGGCACCACGGAGGCGCGGGTCCATGCGAGGGAGCCAGCTGGGCTCCTCTCCGGACCGCAGACCCTACTGTTGTGTCCTGGCCTCCCAGCCTCCCCAGACCCCAGTACGGAAGCTCTGCTTAGTCAGGGGGTACAGGCAATGGCTTAATGCAGTAAAAATGAAGCCTCTTTTCAAACCCAGCTGGAGCCTTCAGGTATAGATCACCATCTTTTACCAACCCCCTGCCCACCCTCCAGCAAAAAAAAAAAAAAAAAAAAAAAATGTCATTCACAGGATAAAATCCCTGCCAGGGCGGAGTCAGCCTCCAAGGCCAGGCCCCCAGCAGTCCAAACTCCGCCCGACAGTGGTGCCAGCGAGAACTGGGGCGTCAGACAGCCCTGGGCTGACCTGGAACTGAATAAATAGCCCAGATAGCCAGTGAGAAGGCCAGGTCCACCTGAATCCTATGAGTCAGGTGTGTGTCGTGGTTTAAAGCATCCGCTGATGATCATGGATGGCGGTCTCACTCGGATGTCTTACTCCTATCACGTCCAAGGAACTTTAGTCACATTATCGATTTGATGGGCATCCAAGAGGGGATCCAAAAGTGGAACTGATAAAAAGTTGTGTATTTATTCATATTTAAACTTCAAGCACTTTGAAAGTGCTTTCCATTTGATGCGATACACCTATCGAAACATCGATTTCCACTGCTCAGAACAGTTTCTGAACTTGCTTTGATGCCCTTCAGTGCTCCTGCCATCTTCTGTTTTACTCCTTCCACATCGGCAAAACATTTCCCTTTGAGGACTTTTTCATCTGGGGAAACAAAAGTCGCTGAAGGTGAGAGCTGGTACATAGGGAGGGTGGGGCGCGGGAGTCATACCAGTTTTGGTCCCAAACTGAACACTCAGTGTGGCCCGGACAGGTGCACTTGTGAACACCCATCATGAAATGGGCAAATGCATTGAAGAGTCTTCAAAACAAATTCCCTGAAGCCAAACACAGCCTCTCACAACACGACCAGCTGGTCCACTGATACAGATGGGTTCTCCTAGAGTGTTCACCTGATGGGGGAAGGCTGTCCTACAAGGGACCCACCCTCTAGAAGATAATTCTGGTGTTCCACTCATCATTTTACAGCCAAGCTATCCCCTTAAGTCTCAAGCTTATTTCTCAACACTAAAGTTTATGTACTATCCCAGCACTACTAGCCCAGCCAACTCCCCCAACACAAAGCAGGACTCAGCTCATTGGCATCATCAACACGCTAGCCATGGAGGACACTGGTTGATTGCTGCCTAGTCAGACATAGCTTCAGGGAAGTAACGTGGGGACTCCAAGTCCTCTTCGACTTGGACTAGGGTTGAGGCAGCTCTTCCCGTCCAGGTTGAGAGGGTTAGAGAGCCAGCTATGCTTTCTAAATCCAGATGATTTTATCAAGTGGGGACAATGCAAGACGGAAAAGTGCTTGAGGGGAGAATGTTCTGTAACATGGCTGCTGGTGCATCCAGGCCAGAACACAGGTTGCTTATGCAAGCCTCTCTTGCACACTGATCTTCATGCTCCTTCTGAGAAACTCGTACCCATCCCTGTGTCTCCTAAATGCTGGCTCCTGACATGGTCAGCACGTCATTTCCCGTACCTGGTAGCATTCAGGTGCTGGTACCACTGACGATCTCCCCTGTGCCCTAATGTCAGTCTTCGGTGTCTGCCAAGTGCTGTGGGAGCCCTTTCCTCTTGCAGTCACCCAGGACATGCCTTGTAAGTTTTCCTTAAGGACTGGTTCATTACCAGACTGAGCTGAGGGGCCTGTCTCTTGGGTCTTTCTCTGCCCTCCACGTAGAGGGCGATTTTCAGTCCCAGAGCCTTTCCCTGGGTCTGTGCGTAGGAACACCTGGCAGGCAAGCCAGCCAGAGACAAAGAAATGGGCCTTGGGGAAAAGAGGCTTCTATGGGAAGAATCCAGGGTTGGACACCCACGTCTTCATGGAGGGGGTGGCCCGTATGTTGGATACAGGTGGGCTGCAGGAGTATGGGGAGACCCCCAAAGCATCAGATGGTGTCATGCATTTGAGGAACGATGCATCACACGCTGTCACAAAGAAGGGAAGTACACAGGCTGGCCGCTCTTGTGGGTGGTTCAACCAGCCACCACTGCCCAGGCTGAGGCAGAAGCAAGGTCAGAAGATAAGGACTGAAATTCCAAGATGAAGTTAAAATGTCTAAAACCCTGTTAGCATCGGGACTGGCTGACAGAACTGAGGGGCAAGACAAGCAGGAAATCTGAGCTTGTCACCCTGCCGAACCGCGAGGGGGCAAGCTGCCGCACCCTCAAGCCTGCACGCTGGGACCCAGCCAGCCTGGGCTGCAGCACCGTGGAACAACACGCCAGAGGGAGCAGACGGTGCGGGAAAGGACATTACAGTGATAGATGGTGAGACGGGTGTCAACACGCCGTGCCATCCAGCCCTAGATGCAGGAAAAGGCAGAGACACCAGCAACAGCGGCCCCGGGAAGCCTCGGTCCCACACGAAGCACCGGTCTTCACCTGCTAAACTAGTCGACGTAGCTGCCGAGTGTCAGCCCGAAGTCCTGTTGGACACAAACACTTTACCTTCGTGCACACACTTCCTTTCACTTTTGCACTTGAGCCGTTTCTCCTGCAGAACAGGACCCGACCTTCTCACGTGAGGCAGGGGGACTCGGCCCGCGGCTCCAGAGTACCACCAGTCCCTGGCACAGTGCCCGGCACCCACGAGGCGCCACTTGCTCATCTACAGAAACGCATTTCCCATACAGCCGGGCTGTAGAGCGTGCTCGAGTTGGAGAACACCAGGCTCCAGAGGGCTTCCTGTTGGTGTCTGCACTCTTGGTGTGCGTGCGGGTGTGCAGGGGTGCATGTGGTCCCCTCCTCTGATAGGAAAGCAGGACTCTGAGCAACACTCCACATGACCAAAGTGATGATGATACCGGGCAGCAGCATCCATCCCTGCTGCAGATGCTCATCAAAACATGAGAAAGACATACACAGACAAGTTCCTGTGGCGGAATAGAAACAGCATGGCCACTTTCTCTAGTGGAAAGCGCCCTGTCCCTCTACCTAAGGTTTTTATTAAGAAAGCAGACTCAGTTTGTGGATTCAGAGTCTGGCAGAAAGGATGAAAGGGAACAGGCGACTTACAAAGATGCTGGCAGAACTCCTACTGTGATTCTGGGCAGAGATTGGAGTTTTATCATATGAAAGGACTACAGGTTCCAAAGGTTTCCTGTCTGTGCCTTTAAATTCCAAGTTAATAACATCCTCCAGCAAACAGATCTCACAGGATCTTGCATATTCTATGTCCCAGGCCTGATTACCCTGGTGGTCCACTGTCTCTGGTCTGTGCTGCCCCTTTAGCTATTTGCTGTTTTCTGTAGGCTGAGCCTGGCAGCCAGGAGACTTGGATTTCTCACATCTAAGAACAAGGACTCAGGCTTTGACAAAGCCGAGGGGGCAGGGGTTGATGTCGATCACCCCTTCATTTCCACAGCCCCGTGAGTCTCTTCCCTGAGGCCTCCATGCGATCATGCCTGTCTTAGGCGATTCCCTCCATGGGAAATCTTACCCGTTCGTCATTGGCTAACTGATCAAGCTAGGAGGCCAGGCACTGAACAGGCAGCGTTCATGCCAGGGAAACAAGTTTTTGTCTCCTTAGTGGCTCCTGGTCCGGAGGTCTCTCACTCAGCCTAAGTCACGGGGGGTTACAGCTTCCTGAGACCGGGCAGGGAGGTCCCCAACACCAAAGTAGTACCCTGATAGGTTGGGCTTTTCACCTCTGAAATTATGCTTTGAGAAACAACATTAAAAAATCAACATTTAAAAATGCAAGTCCTTTAAAGTAGTTTACACTTCGGAATGTTACAGTTCCATAGGTTTCCTATAATACAGTACAGTTTGTAAAGAACTCAAAGTGACACTGATTTGAATTCCACAGGACCCCGGAAAAATTAAAAGTTCCCTATAAGGTGAATTTGTTCTCCACAGGAAAAATAATAAAGTGTGTCTGATTAATTCATTGAGATTTATTTTACTCTCCAGCTAATACAGACAGAAAACTAGTCATTTATAGAATCTTCAAATAAGTAAACAAAACATATCCAAAATGTTAACCGCCACAAGCATGATTCTGGGAGAGTGACAGTATTTACAACATTCAGAAAGAAAAGACATTTCACCAATGATCAAGAGCCAGTGTGACCCATTATTCCCTAGGGCATGTCTTCAAGAAGACAGGACAGTTTCCCCTTGGTCCCGGCAAAGCTGATTTGAGTGGATCTTCTCTCCCGAAAGTAAGTGATCCAGGGTGAAAGTCAAGAAGCGCAGTCCTGCTTGGCCCGGCGACTTCGGAGGGCTGCTGCAAACTGCACAGCTCCGACAATCGGTCTCACTGAACGTGGCCAGTGAGGTGAGGAGATCACCCCCGAATGTGTGCACAGCGCCATGGTGGGAGAGGATTGCCTGCCTTTCCTCTCGCTCTAGGGCCCAGTAACGTTGTTGGTTTATGGGTTCAACAGACTGCTAGCCAGGTAGGTTAGTAATGAGAGATGGAAATTATACCCCACATAAAAATATACACTGTACCCAGAGGCCCGTGTGTCTGTGTGGAAGCTACTGTAAAAGGGGAACCTGTCTTCATTAATGCCAATATGTCAAATGAAACTGGTGCAAGTTCAAGTACACCATCATTTAACTGTTAAAATGTTTCAAATACTTGGTATGAATTTCATAGTTCAAAGACTCCAAAAAGAAAATTACCACGTTTCTTACCTGCCTGAGCTGAGTCATTTTAAGCGCCCTTTGTAATATTCCCTGTCTGGGTGGGGGAGCGGGTGGGAGGATGTGGGCGGGGGTGCCGATAAAGGAAAAAACCTTGGTATCAGAGAGCTGTTTTCTTCCTCAAGCTTTCCAAAAATTTACATTCTCTTTGCTCCTGGGTAGTGTGAGCTATGGAATGGCTGGCTGTCAAGAGGTGGCTTCCAGAAACTGAAGTTCAAAGTCTCATCAAGTCTATACCCAATGACCAGCTGAAACGGGGTTTTGCAGGTAAAAGGTTCCTGAGGCTTCCTTCTCCAGGTCATCTTCCGATTTATGCATTGCCTATCAGAAACCTTCTAGCACAGCTTGGATTTCAACGGAGATGCCTCTCAAGCAGTTACACAAATTCTGGACTGTGGCATTGTTCTGCTCCTTTCCTGGCCACTTCCGCAGCATCGGTGACGCTAACGCCCAAGTCCAGCTGGGCGGTTGCAGTTTTATCCACTCCTCCCCCAGCTTCCCAGGAAGGGTGCTCAACCGAGCTCCTATTAAAGGGGAGTGTGCTCCGCCTGAAGCGTCAGCCAGCTTCGTCCCTGGCCCGTAGGCCCCCTCTTCTGGCGGGCGCTCTTCTTTTATGTTGCCTGTTGCCCCTTGTGCTGCTTTTTGAAATGTTCCGACTGTTGTCATCGTGGACCCAGCCGCATCCTCTCAGCTCCGCTTTCCGTACAGTCTCATCGGAATCCACTTCGACCAACAGTAATTTAAACTCCACTGGTTGCTCCGAATAAGATTCAATATAACTTTTCAGGTTTAAATGTGAACCATTCATCAATGCAGTTTCCTCTGGGTGATATTGGCTTTGGGTTCACCGATCAGTCTATTTCTTCCCACTCACAATGGCTTCTGGCAAACAGGAGGCGTGTCAATTGTCATGGGTTTCTTAGGGGACTGCTTTCTAGACGTGAAAATATCCCAGATGAAGGGGTTGTTACTGGTTACTACGTACACGTGAAAAGGCCAGGACGGATTCTGGTCGATGACTTTGTATAGAATCGCAGCCTGGTGGTGGAGTAACCTTCCTCCAATTTGAATAACAGGCCCCCCACGGGGGACAGCTCACAGAACACTCCACAGCACATTCTAACGGGGCCCCAGAACTATGAATGTCACATTGTCGTCATGGTGACCCAGGAAGAGGAAATGGGGAAACTCAACAGATGTAAGAGAGGTCGGGTCACATTCTACATCAAACGAGAGTCTCCCAACAACCCAGGACTTAACCGCCAGGTCTGCACGCTTGTTCCTGACAACATGTAGTACTTGATGTCAACTTTCCTGCTAGCCTCGAGTATCAGCCAGTTTCTGTGCACTCTAGATTCCCTCTGAGTCCAGCTCCAGTAAAAACTGTCCCCCGGAAAGAAGTCTGGGGGTCGCTTGCTCATTGTGCTTATTTTCAACATCACGGCATTCACAGTGAGGTTCAATTTTAACAAATTCCTGAGTGGAAGCGCCCTCAGTGGAAGGCGCTTTCCCAGTTTCCCCATCAGTCACTTTCAGAACTGCTGTCAGCACCGCCATCCTCTCCTGATTTAGAGTCCCTCAAAGTTTCTGGGTTGGAGCTAGGGCACCCTTTTCCTCCTGAACAGGCAATGTGATCACCACCAGTCTCCAGGCCACCGCACCTCAGCTCATGGTCGCTGGAGGCTGGGTGGGAACACCATGCACCTCGGGGGACAGGCACTCACCAGGCTCCACGAGGCCGCACCAGAGCCTTGAGTACCCAGAAGGGGCCAACACTGCCTGGGCATGTGCTGGCTTCCCTTCCCCGCGGTCAAAGATGATACTCAAAGTACCATGATTGTGGAAAGATGTCAAAGCAGAAAAGGATTTCATATAAAATCCCTTTTAAGCAGGAGGTAGTGAGGTATGCCGAAGAACACGGGAACAGAGCAGCAGAGACCCACTTTGGGCCACTTCCAACTGAAAAAATGATACGGGAATGGAGGGAACAGGATCAACTGCAAAAATGGACAAAATGAAACTGTTTTCGTGGGCATGCTGCAAAATGGCCACAGTTAGAAGTGGACAGGAAAGACTGGATCGCACGTCCCAGGAACCATGGCTTTCCAGCATCTGCAGAAACGATTGCGTGTGAAGCCAACGTCGTGCTGCAGAGAGAGGCACCGAGGACTCACTGGGGCACCATCGTGGTGCTGCAGGTCTATGAAGAGACGTGGCCTCGCTCTGTGCACCGAAACTAGGGTTGCACAGAAAGATGCCTATGGAATATAAACCCAAGATTGCATTTTCTCAAATTTGTGCTGGATGCAAGAACAGTGGATTTGAAACAAGCCAGATTGGGAACATGGATGAAGTCCCATTAACCTTTGATTTTCCATCAGACAAGACTGTTGATATGAAAGGTGCCCAAACCGTAACCGTGGAAACCTCAGGGCATGACAAAACCCACCACACGGCCGTGTTGTCCTGCCATGCAGATGGCACCAAACCGCCACCAGTGCTGAGTTTCAAGAGAAGAAACGTGCCAGAAGAGGCAGTCCCAACAGCAGTTACTGTTCACGTTCACGATGAAGGATGGGTGGACAAAAATGGCATGAAGATACGGATAGAAAAGCGTGGTCCAGACGTCCTGGAGGGCTTCTGAGAAATCTGCTCTTCTAGTGCTTGACCAGTTTAGGGCACATGTCGCTGAAGCCACAGAAAAGATTTAAAGGAGAGGAAACCCATCTAGCCGTAATCCCTGGGGCGCTTACCCCAGGGTAAGCCAGTTGCAGCCTTTGGGCATTTCCAGCAACAAGCCCTTTAAAGTTTTCAGGAGAGAAGAGTGGGGCAGATGGACAGCTGCGGGAGGTCATGACCTCACACCAGCGGGATGAATGAAGAGGCCCACTGTTACCCAAGTTTGCAGGTGGGCGAAACCTCATGGCAGTCAGTGAGGGACAAAACCGCTGTGAGGTCCTTCAGAAAATGTGGCGTCGGCAATGCCTCAGACGGCTCTGAAGGTGACGTCCTCTACGAACAGAGGAACGGAGCTTCATGAATGTGGACGGCAGTGACGAGGAGTTCTTGGGGTTCCCTGATGATTAGAGTTTCCGTACTTAAAGCTCAAAGTCAGTAATAATGGTTGTTAGTGCTGCTGTTGAGTTCTGTTTACACTTACATTGGTGAAACAGTTATTAAATATTTTACATTTTTTGCTTCATTTTCTTCCCCCTATTTTCCTCCTCTAAAACCTAGGTATGTCTTATGGTCCGAAGAATATGGTATGTGGTAGTGGAGAGTGGGGTAGTGGAGAGTGGGGTAGAGGAGGGGCCCCCAAGGGAGGGTTTGTCACCAGTGCTGACACAATGAGCCGACCCCCACCCAACGGCTAACTCGGCATCAGCGCAGCCCAGGATCGAGCATTTGCAGTTTCCAGTTTTAGCTGTGACAAGGGCACCACTCAACATTAATCATGGTTCCGCCACTCCTGGAAACCACCTGTCCCCGCTGATTTCTCTCGATGGGGAGACTGAGGATCGTTTATTCAGCCAGCACCACACACAGGTAGAAACTGGGTGCATGGCCGATGTGCAGGGATCACGCTGCCTGACCTTCGTCACCCCTGCCCTGCAGCAGGGCAGCGCCCCCTGAGGACTCACTATCTCCCCCCCAGGTGTCTGTAAATCTGTGGCTGACTCTGCAGCATCCCCCCACTTTGGGGAGTCCCTCGGGACACACAGACATACCAGCTCCCTGAGAGCTAACAGCTACAGCAAGGATATTTAGGGCGTCCCCGGGACAGACATGCCCAGAATAAGACTGCGGGAACCTTCTTTAAAATTAAAACCAGATGCCAACTGTCCCCAAACGTATGTTGGTGGTGCTACCTCATCTGTTAACTTTGAGTCTCAGCCCATTCATCTCCCACTGCACCTCTGCACCTCTGTGGACTATTGACTTGAAAATAAACACCCTACGACTCCGGTTGTCTGAGTTGAGCCTCAACAACGCCACAGGGTAGGGGCCTGGGCCCACCCCGCCAGGGCTTCTCCGGGCCCAGATACAAGCAGGGGTATCGAGGCAGAGCAGGTCTCGGCCCTATGCAGCGGCACTTGACCGCAGAGGTATTTCATGTTGGGCTGAGGAGTTATGCCCACAGCCCCATGGGCAGCACCGGAGCCAGGCAGCCCCCACACATAACAAAGGTGTTCTCGGGGCTATTTTAAAAGCCGTTTATTCTAAGCCACTGCATTTGAATGTTTTAGAACAGGACTAGATCTTGGGGCAGGGCAGAGCTGCAGAGTGGCTGCTTTATAATCACTTCTTTGGTGAGCCTTTGGTAGGACACCTGCCTGTATTCGCATCTTGTACCCTGATTGGGGGTTTTCCCAAGAGCAAGCACCCCAGAACGCATGGCAGATTTATAAAGTGCTTCTGTCAAAGTGGGTGTCTGCAAACTCAAACATCTTGAGTCCTTTTCCTCCAAGGCAATAAGAGGACAACAGGTAGGTAAAACAGGCAAGCCTCTTCTTACCTACTGTTTATGGGTTGATTTGTGTTCCCCACACTTAAGTCCCAATACACACCACCTCAGAACAGAACCTCGTGTAGAGAGCTAGGACCCCTGCCAATGTCACTAGTTAAGATGGGGTCGCACGGAGTAGCATGGGACCTAATCCAATATGGCTGGTGTCTTTATAAAGGAGGGATTGGGTTCACAAGCACACTCAGGGGGAGTGTCATGTGGACACGGGCAGAGGTTGGGGTGATGCTTCCATAAGCCAGACGGCCAGCAAGCCCCCAGAAGCTGGAGGGAGGCTCAGAACTGATTCTTCCTCGTAACCTGCGGAAGGCACCAACTCTGCTGATGCCTTGATCCCGGACAGGCGGTCGCTGAAGCCACTCAGCTTGCGGTACTGAGTTACAGCAGCCCTAGCAAACACCGCTCTCCAGCCACGTGCAGGTCTGGACAACATCAGGCTCCCACTTTGGGGTGGGGGTGTCTGCATAGAAACATGTGGTCTGTTGGAGGGAACAGACCCCGCGGACTCAACTCTGCCTGGCTGGTTCCCAGGGTCCATCTGCCGGTCAGATCACTTCTCCCCTGCAACAGACAGGATGCAGAAACAAGTGTGTCCAGGTAAATCGATGTTCCTGTCCGTCTCCATGGAAGCAAACAGGCAAGAGCTCCCTAGGCCAAAATACACGCCACCCCCCCCCCCCCGTGTTTTCTGTTCTTGGGGCAAAGGACCTGGGCCCCCGGCTCACATTTCGGAGCAGTGGACTACACAGAGAAGACCGGAGTGTGAAGAGGCCCCGGAGCTAGAGGCAGTGGTGTGGAGTAGCCAGGGTGGATTCCCAGAATGCTTGGACACTGAGACCCTCAGAATTACTGGGAAAGGGGCTGGAGCCAGCTCCGCAGAACTGGAGCCTGGACACGCCCTGTGCTGAGTGTGTGGGCATCCAGACATTCTCCATGCCTGCAGCACGGAGAAGGACCCACATGCTGACCAGACCAGACCAGACCAGACCAGAGAGCACAGGCAGGCCTGGGCTTCCACCAGGATGTTTTCTGCAGAGAGCAAAGCACCCTTGACCCCAGGCTCCAGGCCATCAGGCAAGGGCACCAACATGAGCCTCAGGTCTGACCCCACCAAACGTGCATTGCACGTTTTGACAATGCACTTGAGCACAAAGCAGCGAGCAGGAACCCAGCCCGCCTGAGTGCACAGACTATTGGGGTTTGGGGGCTTTATGCCTGTAGCCAGCTTCTAGGTTCCCCCCTCCTCCTCCTCTCCCCCACCCCCAGACCTTGGGATGAACGCAGTTTCAAAGGCTCTCTTTTCCAGCTAGTGGAAATGATACACACGGAATTTCAAGGGCTCCCCTCCTCCTGCGCCGGGGAGTAGAGCTGGGGGAGAACATCACGTTTGCCTTGTGATGTTCAGAACTCCTGGCAATCTTATCAGACCAGGCTCAGGAATGCTGAATTACTGGGCGAGACGTGCCTCCCCCTCCTCCCCTCTGCCTTGAGTTTGTTAGGGGGGTAGATAGTAAACCATTTACTAGAACAAGATTAAGTTGCCTAATTCAAGAACACGACTAAGACTGGCAAAGGCTCAGCCCTTTCTCATGTGTTAACAAAAACAGCTCAGCCTCTGAAGGCAGATTTGAGTTTGAATCCTGGTCACACCCCAGCTTTTGAACTTGAGCAGGTCATAACCTGACCCAAAGGAAGCACGTCTCCCAAGGTGTGCGGGCGCATAGGTCTACTGTTCTAGAAAGGGTCCCTCTCAAGGAGGCTGAGGACGAGACCATCACCCGTCCTCAGGCCACCACTCGTAAGGTTACGCTGGAGCAGGGTGGATCTTAAGCCACTATGGCTGGTGTCTTTTAAAAAGGGGATGTTTGGTTCACAGACACTCAGCGGCTCAGGCAGCAGGGGAAGGCAGGAAAGTGTGTGTTCATTTTATAGCTCGTGGGAGGTTTTCTGAGAGGAAAGATTTTTTTAAGTTTATTGAAGTAACGTTGGCTAATAACAGCCTGGTATCATTTCATTATCATTATTATCTGACCCCCTTTACCCTACCCGCCCTTCCCCTCCCTCCCTCCCCCCAGTAACCACCACCCTGCCGTCTGTATTTAGGAGTTTGTTTTGTCTGTTATTTGCAACAACATGGGCGGATCCTGAGGGTATTATGCGGAGTGGAACACGTCAGATGGAAGAGGACAAAAACCGCATGACTTCACTCACTGGAATTCTCTGTGCGCAATAAGAGGCAGGGGACCGGAGTGAGTGGCCCAGACCCTGGCCGCTCCGTGGGACAGGAGGGACGTGGAGAGGCGGGGGCCGCAGCACACAACACAGGCCTAGGGCCAGGTCTCTGAAACCAGGGCTGCTGATGGCGGCCAGTTAACCCTCACCCTGACCTTAGAGGATTAGCTGCCTGTGAAGCAACGGTTTAAAGAAATAACAGGTCAGTAAAACTTGAAGGTCTAGTGTCTGGACCGTTAAAACTGGTCTGAAGCTATGCAGTGATCCCGAGTTCTCTCTCCTCTCGTAGGCCCATCTCCTGCAGATTACCTTAAATGGCGACACACCTGAGGCCCCAGGCAAGCACAGGTTCCACGTGTTACACACCCACCTGCTTACAAAGCACGCTGCCTGTGGGCCTTGTTAAACACTGCTTGTCTTCAGCTGAGAGGCCCACAGTGTGACCCAGCAACACATCCACACTCAGGGTTGGAGGTGCTTCTCGCTCTCGCCTTGGAATTCACACCCAGAGGTTAATTAACCCTGTTGCATAGGTTGATACAGGTGGGTCAGGGGCTTGTGTTATCAAATCTTCTGACAAAGCCCAGAGGACAGCTTTTGGGGTGAGGGCCCAGCCCTCGATAGTTCTCCCTTCTAGTAGGAAAGCCCAGAGCTCCACCCCAGCATTCCAGAATCACCAGGTGGGTACCATGTGGCTAGGTGAGCCCCAGGTGACTTTGCCTCCAACCCCCTTCGTCGCTAAGATGACCATGAATGGACCCTTGATCTGATCAGGGAGAGTGTTTCTGGGAATTTGTAAGCAAGGGGCTGCTCATGGTGAAACACTGGAGGAGATGGTGGCACCAAGGCCAGCTGCTGGGGGTGGGGGTGATCTGTTCCAGACACACTTCAGAGATGGCCCTTGAGTGTGGCACACCCGAGCTACAGGGAAGGATCCAGAAAGGCAGATTCCTAGACGGAGCAGGGCCCTGCCCTCCCAGGATGCGGACTAGTCCCCCTGGGAGCACCTGAAGAGGGGATGCCCACCTCGCTCCCTGCTGCCCCGGGCACAGAGCCCTTCGTAAGGGCCCGACACTCTTGAACAGGAAGGAGCAGTTGCCTCTGAGTCTGGACAGCAGAGTGTGGGGGTTGCAAGTGAGCAAGCAGGTTCATGGGCCTTGGGGAGTTCAGAACTCCTGTCTGACCCCTCTTCTCTCTGCTCCTCCCTGAAGCTCCTGAGACCAGGAGCCTAACTCGTCTCTTCTGCGCATTCCCATTTGCGGGGAGGGGACAGGGCTCTGAGGCTGAGCGTGCACAGGAAGAGTGAATGCCCGTAGAGCCACGCACCCCCAGCCCTCGTGTCACTACAAGGCTTTCAGCAGAACCGGCCTGAAACCCATTCCGCTCCAGCGAGGGGAATCCGTAAGGCCTCCTACACACACCTGACGCCAACTCTAAGGGTTTCGTCCAAGTTACCCACAGTTCACATGACTGCAACCAGTTTATCCGAAGCCAGCCTAGGGCTTTCCTCGAGGAAGATTTAAGGAGGTGCTCTAATAGCACGTTTTCCAGACACACTAATTTATAATTTACACTTTGGAATTCAGTGCAAGTTCAGGCGATACTCTCCTTGCTCATTCCCTCCAGGGCACAACAATCAGCAGCTTCATCTGGCTCACTTGGTGGCCCCTGTTCCTACGATGTTTACCAAGCAGAGAAAAGGCGGGCCAATTCATCCAGCAGGTGCAGGAGTGAACGTAACACGTGCTTCAGTCTACTACTTTGAGAGTTCAGTTGAAGGGACTGGCCTCTCCTATCCCTGCCTGGAGGCCAGGGAGACAGTTGGTCACACGAGCGAGATGCTCAGAAGTCCTGGACTGACGTAGAACCACTGGGGGAGAGACCCTTCAGGTCCCCCACTGAAGGCCGAGGGCATGCTGTCAGATTATATTAACGAAGGTGTGGGTGAGGAGGCGGCAAACCCCAGGAAAAGTGCTGGAACCACAGCTAGCACAGCTGGCTCCACCCCGGCGTTACGGAGCCCACCACACCGAGGTCACCCCACAGAGGAACCAGGGGAATGGTGCCCCGTGCCCTCGCCTTTCAACCCCAGCAGCTGCCTGCCCGTCATGTTGTTTGCAGACATACTTATGATTTTTATCCCAATCGGCACTGCTCCCCACCTCCTCAAGCTTCTGAGCACCCAGACCAACAACGGGACTTCCACAGAGCCAGGCACCCTGCCAGGGACTTGGGAGCGTTTACCCAAGTGCTTCCTGTTGCTTTACACCAACCTCACACTGAGCAGTGCTAAGTCCGACAAGGCTTTTTATGCACCTACATAAGGGTTATCGCAGCTTGCAGGAGCCTGAGGTTGGTGCCTTGGTTTTATGCCCCTAAATCAGCCCCTTCCCATCACATAAAAGCCCTCAGGATTAACTTCAGTTGTCACCTGCTCTAAACCCCAGTCCCATTAAGGTCTGATAATTAAATCCTGGCTTCTCAGAAGAGGTAACAGCCCTCACTTGTGGTTTGCGCGTTTCTGCTGGAAGAACCCCAGCATTTTGTACCCAGACATTTCCAGGGTCATTCAGTTCACAATGAGACCTTCATGTTTATTGCTCCTTGACTTGTGTTTGGGGTGTTAGGTCACCCCTTTAAGCATCTTCAATGAGCCAGGGGTTTACCCCAGACGGGAGTCAGGGACGGGCGTATCAGAAGTGTTCGCAGGGGTGGAAGGTTGAACTTTGAAGTAGTCAGGGTAGGGGACCCGAGCATTTCAGTGCTTCTGGACAAGCCATTCAAAGCAGAGAACACAGAAGCCCTGGGGCAGAAACTAGGATATTTCCGCGGCCAAGGTCAGCTCAGGGGAGGAAGGCGAGGAGGAAGGGTGCAGTGGAGAGCAGAGGACAGTGTAGGTGGGGCCGGAGCATCCCCGAGACCTATCCCAGAGGGTCCAGCAGGCCATTTCAGGGGCTTGCAGCTTTTACTTTGAGGCTTGGCGTTCCTGTAGGTCTTAAACTGGGGAAGAGTGAGATTTTTCAATCCAAAGGAAACACCTGGGCTGTAACCTGGAGGACAGACGAAAGCTGGGGAGGGGAGGAGCACAGGCCAAGGTAACACATGGGACACACCTGCAATAACTAACCAGGTGAGCCTTCGGAACCTGGTTCTGTGGAACAGCTGAGGAGGCAAAACATGACTCACCTTGGATACACTTTTTTAAAAAGTCAACAGAATTTCCCTTTAGACACAGAGTCGCTCAAACGTTTGAAGCCCAAGCTAAAACAGAACGCCAAAGTACAAGCAGGCACTTTACGTATTCTCACATGGGCCCTTCCCCCCAACTCGGGGGAAGAGGTAGTACCATCCCCCAAAAAAACCGAAAGGCGAGGCTCCAAGTAACACCTCAAAACCCTTGCTTTACCCCTAGGAGCCGCTGCTTTGATCTTATAAAGTGAAATTCCCCTTTCCTTCTGCTTTCTTAATGAGGAAATAAACTCTAGGTTTCTTGGAACCTACACTCCCCCCCACACACACACACTCCGCGCGCTCTCGTTGGCTTCTTAGCTTTTTAAGTTACGAGAAAGCTCGGGCCCAGCAAAGGACACCCAAGTTCCTAAGCCTGCAGCTGTTTTTGAGTGAGGGGGACTCCCATTCACCCACTTTTTTTTTTTTAAGAAAAAGCACTATGCTTGCAAAACCCCAGCGGGCGCCTCACAGCTTCTGCAAACTCAGGGCGCCCACCGGGCCGGAAGCTCAGCGCTCGGGAACGCCCGCTCCGCAAACACAGGCGTGAAGGACTTCCCCAGACCTTTCCCCCCTCCACGGGCCGAGGCTTTTCAGCGTCCCCAGAGCCCAGCCTCCCACAACCCAACCTTCCTCCCCAAGACCAACCGCGCCACCCACACCCAAAATCACTCTGCCGAGAAGCGCGGCTCGCGCCACCGTTTCATAGGGCCGCCGGGTGACGACACTTCCGGGGGCGGGGCCTGCGGGCGGGGCCCGCGGAGGGGGAGGGGCGCGGCCAGGGCCGCGCAGGCTCGTCGGGGCCGCAGCGCCGAGCAGAGCGCTTGACTATATATGGTCAAAGCTGGGGGCGAGCCGCGCGCGGGGCCGCGCTTCCGGGTTCGGCGCGTCCGCAGCGGCTGCGCGCAGGGCAGGGCGCGAGCAGACCTCGGAGCCCCGGCCTCGGACCGCCCCCTCTGCGTCCGGCACGCCCGGCGCCGCCTTCGGTCCATTTCCCCGGCTCGGCCTCGGCCAGGTCTGATTCGCAGCGCGGGCAGCCCCTGAGGATCGCGGCGAGCGCGGGGCGGTAACAAGTGGGCGAGGATGCCGTACGAGATCAGTAAGTGCCGCGGCCCGGTGCCCCTGGGGTGGACGCCCGCGCTGCGGGACCCCCTCGGCCATCGGTGGGGCGTGGGCGGCTCGGCGGGGTCCACGGGCGCGGGGGAGGGGTGCGGGCGCAGGCTCGCGAGCGCCTTGCCGCCCTCGGGGGCGACATCGATCTCGGGGGCCCCAAAGTTGGAGCTGCGGGCCGGGCCCTGTGGAGCCCCCGCGTCCCCGGAGGGCCTGGAGGGGATAGTGGACCAGGAAGTCGCACGGTCCCCTGCGCTCCTTCAAAGTGGCGTCCGCCCCTCCCGTGGAGGCAACAGGTGACCGGCTGAGACCGGTCCTGAGCCCCTGCTCTTCTCCCCTCAGTCCTCAGCCAGCAGGGGACCGAGGCGGGGCGCTCCCTAACGTGCGCCGCTGCGTTTGTGTCTCCGCAGAGAAGGTGTTCGCCAGCCTCCCACAAGTGGAGAGGGGTGTCTCCAAAATCATCGGCGGCGACCCTAAAGGCAATAATTTTCTTTACACCAATGGAAAGTGTGTTATTCTAAGGAACATCGATGTAAGTATCCCCTTCCCCCCACCAGGCGCCGGTTCAGTCCTGAGCAACGTAGCCCGTGGTTAATTCTTCCCCTTCCACCCTTTCCTTCCTGGGCTGGTGGCCTGGAAGAGGACACCACGCCCCCTCAGCCATGGGACCACACCTCAGAAGCCCTAGAAGACTGTTCTGAGTTTATCCAGAACCGGCTCTCTTCATGGGGAAACTGAGGCTCAGATTGGTTCCCATAAGCATAAGGGCTCTGGAGTTGGGGGATGACACAGGCCCATCTGCTACTGCTTGACCTTGGGGGGGTTGGTGACTTAGGTCTCTCTGAGCCCCAGGGTCCTCCTCTGTGAAATGGAGATGATGAGCTGAGGCTCCCCCCACTTCCCCTGGCTGCCCTGCCCAGCTGAGCGAGATGAGGTGGCCCTCCAGCTCAGCATGACTGGCACACACCCAGCACTTGGTAAATGGGCACTTACGCTTAATCACTGATAACGCCTGGGGTCTCTCCCAGCGTGGCTGAGCCCCCACTCGTACCCAGGCCTCTGCATTGCAGCCTCATCTTCCCCTTACGAATCTGAGCCCCAGTACAAAATCAGAAACCAGTTAATTCCCATGAATCACCAGCCAAGGCGGGCCTCCTGTCCCCAGGCTAAGAATGCTTCCAGAGCCAATTCCTTGGGAAATCCTTGCAGATTTCTGCACTGCTCTGTGATTATTGAAATGACCCAGTCTGCTTGTCATTCTCCTCACTGCCAGGATGGCACACTGAAACCTTTCTTCTCCCTAACTCTGTTTGAGTGATGGGGTGGGGGACCATTTGGGGCTGGAGAGGCTTCTCCTCAGCCAGGCTCGGGCCTCTTACACAGGATGTAGGTGGGCGGTTTTGCTTGGTGATGCTCCCCAGGGGCGTCTGCTTGGCATTTCTCGTGAGTAGCTGTGCTCCATGAGTTGGGATTGTCGCTGATCAGGTGTGCTTGCCTTCGGGAACCTCACAGCTGGCTGAGGGAATGAAGGGCGTCTTTGAGCCTCGGTTTCCTTGTCTGTAAAAGGGGAGCCTCTCCAGGGTCAAGGTGCTGCTGGTTTCCCCCCTCTCTGGTGAAGCAAGCTGTTTCTCTGCTGGAAAACAGGAGCTCAGTGTAGCGGTTTCTGCCCAGGGTTGCTGGGCACCTCGAGTGAGGAGGTGGGTGGGTGTGAAGGTGCCAGCAGCTAGTCTGCTGCTCACACGGATTCTTAGAAAGCTGATCTGGTCTTGCTCAGAACTAGGGAAAGCATTGCCAAGGACTTTGATCGTAACGATCCAGAGATCTCCACAGCGATGGCCTGAAATTTTGAGAAGAGTTGAGATGGCCTTAAGTAGATCCTCACTTGTAGTTCGGCAAATCGAATGGACAAAGCGTCTTAGGGATGCAGACTGTGGACCCCTTGGGCTTTTCCCTGGCAAGGCAGCTGCACGCACGTCATGGCCGTCTGCACTCACTTCCAGACACCGACCTCACACAAAGCACCTACTGTATCCAGTGCCGTGAACCGTTGTTACCCTGCAGCACCTCCTTCAACCCCACGATGGGCCCATGGCTCTCAGGGCGTCGGGCTCAGTTAGGTGAAGGCGGCCAAGAACTGGAGCTGGTTCCTGCGGAGAAGCTGTTCACAGCCACGGACAAGCACCCCCATTGCAGGAGGTGGCCCCTGACTCGGGAACCCCGTGCCGGTCTTTTCTTCTGAGCCCTGTACTTTTACCACCACCCGCAAGTTGACCGTTCCCCTTCGAGGATGCAGTTGCTTTCACTGCCCAGCTGTTTGCAAGTTTCCGCAGGGCCAGGACAGGACGGGATGCTGCTGAGGTGTCCCTCCGTGTTCTGGGTATAAACCAGGCACATGGGCCCTTGTGTGCTTGGTGGGCCACTGGCTCTGCAGTAGAGCTGGTGCGACTATCAGGAGGGCAGGTACTCCTGTGAAAAAGACCAGAGTCCTCGTCAACCTGCAGGGACTGGCAGGAAGACAGCAGCGATTGGAGGACAGGCTTAGGGCGTGGAAAGGGAGGTGGGGACCGGACGTGGAATATCTGGTTGGCATCTCAGCTTTGATGTGCCCGAAGAACACATTTGGGTTTCCCGTGTGTCCTTCCCCCAGAACAGCAGTGCGGTCCCCCCCAGGCCTTGGGCTTGATTCCGCCCTTCTCTCCCACACCATATTTAACTCTTCACGGAATCCTACTGACGCTACATTCACAGTAACTTCAGAGCCTAACAAGTTCTCACTCCTGCTTCCACCCTCATCCAAGCTACCATCCCCTCCTGGACTGCAGAAACACAAACAGCGCCGGGGTCTACTCTGCGCACCGCCCTGGACTGGTTGCGTTAGACCAGGTTGCTCCTCCGTCCCCCCGCACTGCGGCTGATGAGGCCTCTGCATCTGGCCCCAGGTCACACCTCACTCCGCTCCAGGCAGAGCCCGTTAGAGCCCATCCTCAGGGCTCCCTGTCTAGCAGGGAAAGCCAGCTTGGGAACTCCGGAGCCCGGACTGACCCGGAGGAGGCGGTGGGGCCGTGGAGCACTCCGCACAGGAGGCTCCTAGCACCTACAGGCTTGGGGAGACACCTGGAGGGTCGGTGGTGCCAGTCGTGCGGAGCGTGGCTGGCACGAGGACTCCAGGGGATGGGTGCAGGGCTCTGTCAGTGAGTGTCAGGCAGCTCTACTGCGGAGCCCAGCCCTGGTCCAAAGGGCACCAGAACCATTAAAAAGTTACCCAGCCAGTAATGAAGTCTGGTAGAGGGAGTGGATTCTTTTGTATCAGATTCGATGCAGGGTGACCAGTTAAGCCACCAAGGATGTATGTACCACTTAGCAAGTGCTCAGTACGACCCACCCATCTTCACTGCTTGGGGTGCCCCCCACACAGCCAGCCCCTGTCTCGCTGAGCCCTGCGTGTGGCCACGGTGCCCAAGGCTGAAATCAGTGCTTCTCAGGCCATTTTGCCCCACCCCCTTGAGGGATATTTGGCTATCTCGGAGGGCATTTTTGTGCTATGCTACTAGTGGGTAGAGGCCAGGGATGTTGCCAAACACCCTATAAGGCCCAGGACTGCCCGGCAATGAAGAATAATCCAGCCCAAGATGTCAGTCGTGGCCGCAGGAGAACCCTGCCAGGTGAATTCTAATGCCCTGGGTTAAGCGCTTTAGAAGAAGAGTGTCCCAACCAAGATGGAAGGCCCATGGTGCCACCACGCAGCAAGGAAGGCTTCCGGCGAAAGGGCGCTTCTGAGTTGGGTTTCGGGGGTGAGTGTGAGTCCTCCAGGGGGAGGGGGAGGCAGAGGCCGCAGGGAAGGGGAGAATCTAGACAGGAGTCACAGGTCCACCGAGGCTGGGAGGAGTTTGGCTCATGTCCTCTGCACTGTTTGGACTCGGGCAGGGCGGGCGGGGACGTCAGAGCCTTGTTGCAGGAGAAAGGGAAGACTGCAGCCTCCCACACGAAGCCAGCGGGCGGAGAGGTGGTCGTGTTTCTGGTTGGGATGTGGGCGTTGACCCTTCCTGGGAACAGCTCGCTCAAGGGCTCGCCCAGTTCCGACCCTTGGAAAGTCCCTTCCTGTGCCACCCGCCCCGCCCAACAGAGGGCCATCGCTGCTCAGCACCCAGTCAGCAATGCAAAAGCTTGGGGGCGCCGGGCGGCTCAGCCTGACACTGCTGGTGCGCAGTGCATGTCAGTGGTTCCCCTTCTGTGCTGCCTGTGGCTGGTCTCCGTGGGCGGGGCGGGGCTGGGGAAGCTATCGGGGTCTGTTGGGTGTGCTGCCCATGGGAGGGCCTCTGCATGGGGCCGGGGGGGGGGGGCGGACAGGGACAGTCTAAGGTTGGGCCCTGAACCTGCCCTCCAGCAGAACCACAGGAGCACCCTCCGCTTGTACTGCACACGTGCAGTCGGGTGGCCTGTGGTCCCGAGTGTCACGTGTGTGACTCCTCGAACAGTGTCTTCTGTGTCTCACTTCCAGTTCAGCCTCTGAGCTTAGCAGGGGGACACCTTGTAGGGACAGCATGGAGCCAGGCAGCTCCTGTTCCCGCCATGAGCTGGGCCCTGGGACAAGCGGGGGCTGAAGGAAGGGTTCCAAGGCAGGAATGGGGGACCCAGAGACCACAGTGGATTGCTGGCAGGTAGAGATCGGGGCCCCGGGGAGGGGAGGACAGGAAGAACTGGGCGGAATCTGGTTGTGATGGAAGGAGGAGGTGGGCTGGGGCGCTGTTAGAAGATGGGGCACGGCTGGCGTGCAGGCGAGGCAGCTCGAGGTTTTGGTGGCCCTGTCAGCCCCTGCCCACATCTACATGGCGCCCCCAGGGCCTCGGCGCCAGGCCTTCTGCCCGAGGCCTCTGACTGCCAGAGCTGGTGTGTCCACAGTGCAGGAAGGAAGTCCCAGGGCACGGGCGCCCCGCTGGAGCCCCTGGTCTGCGGGTCTCCAGAGGATGGGGGAGGGGCCCCTGGCCCAGCAGCGTTGCTCCTTGGCCCACCCGTGTTTGGTTTTCCTCCCTCCCCGATTCCCCAAAGGAGCTGCTCACCCCCCGTCCTGCTGTCCCAGTCCCTGAGACAGCAGGAGGCTCTGGAGCAGGCGCTGGGCCCAAGTCCTGGTGCCTCTGGACCCACTGCCGGGGAATGGGCCTGATCTGTGACATGTTGGGGACAGGGGAGGTATCACTTCTGCTGCTGGTGGCCAGCCTCCCTATGTGGGGAGGAGTGACACAGGAGGTTCTGTCCAGCCTGCAGTCCGCTGCCCCCACCGGGCTGGTTGTATCTGGAAGAGGAACATCTTGTCCAGCCCAGAATTCTGGGGCTGAGCCTGCCTGGGGCAACCTCGGGAGTTTCCTACGCCCTGCTGCGCTCACAGACTCCTGCGCCTTTGGGGGAAAGGGGTTCCGGGGACGGCCTCTCAGGGCCACTGCCTGCTGCTCTTCCTGTCACCCACCCCTCCCCACAGGCTCCCTGGGCTGTGAGTGCCCGCGGGGGGGGGGGGGTGGTTGCCCTCCCAGTGGTGGCCCCGGCACACTGTAGGTGCAGCTGCTTTGTGGGGGCCTTGCCTGGGGCAGGGCAGGGGAACCAGGACTGCCCTGGGCGGGAGCAGGTGGGAGCAGGCAGGCGTCTCGTGGACTCCAGGTGTCTGAGTTTCATCGAGGGGTGATGGAGAAGGAAGAAGCCCTCCATTTTAAGTACGAACAGCTTGAGTTTTTGTGAACCGTAGTCCAACAACCGCCCCCATAATCCACAGAGGACATTCCAGTCGTTCCGCCAAGCCCCCTCTGCCCCTTGCAGTCAGTCGGCTCCCTCCACCCCCAGCCCCTAGCAGGGACCGGCCCATTCCTGTCACTTCGGGTTTGCCTTTCCTGGCATTTCTCGTGAAGGATGAGCTGTGCCCTGGGTGTGGGCTCCCCGTGGTGGCGGGGTGCTCCCAGCTGGTCCTTGTATTGCCGGCCCGGGTCAGTTGGTCTCTCCATCTCCTGGCGGGTGACCTTCAGGCGGTTTCCATTTTCGGGCCCTGATGGATAAAGAGTCACTGGCCGGGACTTTGTGCGGGCTCGTGTGTTTGTTTCTCTTGGGTCGCTGCCTGGGAGTGGATTGCTGGGTTTCTGCAGGGCGAGCGGGTACTTAACTCCGAATGCCCAGCCCGGCTGTTCTCCGACTGCCCGCGTTCCACCAGCAGTGTGGGAGCACCCCAGTGTCTAGTCCCCCGCCCCTCACGCATGCCGCTCGGGGGCACCCGTCTTTAGTTTTACGCGTTTCGGTGAGTGCACGGCGGGACCTCACTGTGGTTTTGGTTTGCATTCCCTGGAGGACCAGCCATGCCGAGTGCCTCTTCATTTGCTTATCTGCCATTCCGACTATCTCTTGGAAATCTGACATCTTTCTAACTTCATTAGCAAATGTTTATTCCAGGGTGAATTAATTTATGAGTCACGTAGTAGTGAGTGTGAAGTCTCGGGGGTGAAAGAGCAGGATGTGAAACTGTTTTCCTTCAAAAGGCATTTCTCGGCACCTGCTGGTTGTCGGCTGCTGTGGTGGCTGGAGAGGCGAAGGCTTATGGAGCAGGTCGCAGGAGAGTGGGAGGTGGGGGACGGCGGGGTGTGTCGTAGCTGCCTCCGGCATGTGTGGAGTGCTTTGAAAGCACAGAGGAGGGGACAGGCCATCTTGGGGGCTTGGAGGAGGTGGCTCCCCGGGGAGGCGAGATGCCCTGGTGATAGCAGTCAGGGAGAGGTGCTGCTGGCCGAGGGACTTGGGGTTGGCAGGAGGCGGCTGGTGGGTGACAGGGCTGGGATTTAGGGTGCACTGCTCTGGTCTTTGTCTAGGGATGGGGGTGGGGCTACTGTGGCCGGAGGCTGACCAGAGTACAGGCCTCTGATCTTGAAAGGAGATGGTGGGGGTGCTGCCAGGTGGCCAGAACAGGTTGGGGGTCTGTCAGGGGTCAGGGTAGTTGTGCCTGCAGCAGCCTAGTCTGTGGGAAGATGCCTCTTTCAGGGAGAAAGTGACAGCGGGTTTCAGGGACTCGGGGGCCGAGTCTTTATTCCCTCCTGAAAGCCAGCTCGGCCACGGAAACCAATCGAGAGCATCTCCGTGTGTGTGTGTGTGCGCGTGCGTGTGGGTGGGGGGCACCGGCATCTACATCCAGTGAATCACGTGTTAAAACCTTCCTGTCGCACAGTAAAGATGCTTCTGGTTCCGAAGGCCGGCCCTGTTCTTGCTGCAGAGTCCGGCCGGTCTTTGGTCTGTGCCAGGCCAGGGGCTGGGAGTCCACCCTTCCCACCCGAGGGTTCTGACAAGAAGAGGCCCCCAGCCCCATGCCCTGCCCCGTTCTCCTGCCTCAAAGCAGAGGCTCTGGTTTGGGTCCTGCCCTGTGTGGCATCCGGGGACAGGGCTGCTCTGACGTGCAGAATCAGCTGCTGCTTGCACAAATTGGGGAAACTTTGCTTCCGATTTTTAAAGAATGAAACTTCTGTTTCATGTGTGTATTTCCCAAATACCTGGGAGAGAAAATTACGTTGACTTCTCTAACCACAGATAAGAGAGTTATGGTTCCCTAGAATTCTACCCCCCAGAGGTAGGCAGGTAGGTATGCTTTTGGGCTTTTCTTTATGAAGCTTTCGACTTCAGTTTTGTGTCACTGCCCCCTCAAATCCAGCCATCGGGAGAGGGGACGTGGTTTCTACGTGCCTGTGTTCACCCGAGTTTCCCCTTACAGAACCCAGCCGTCGCCGACATCTACACGGAGCACGCCCATCAAGTGGTGGTGGCCAAGTATGCGCCCAGCGGATTCTACATCGCCTCTGGAGGTACCTGTGTGCACGTGGCTCGTGAATGCACGTGGGGTGGCTGAAGTGGCCCTAGAGCCAGGCTGGGCTCCTGTCTCCGGAGGGTGGGGGACGTGGCGGGGGTGGAGCCAGTGTGATTAGTTTCTTGGGGCTGACAAGAAAAGCGTAAGCCACCAAAAAGCCCATTCCATTACCTGTGAGTTTGCAGCTTGCCAGCTGGTCCGCCCTCCGAGGTCAGCAGAAATGCTCTCGTGAGGCTGGCCGGAGGCCTTGGAGGCAGCCGTGTCAGGGTTACTGGAGCTCGGGGTGTGTGCGCTCGGGCGCTTCTGAATCGCAGCTTTGTCTGGTGCCACCTTATCTGCTGCCCCTTGCCCGGCGCCCCGCGCAGTGCCAGCCTCCGTCTCAGCCGGCGCCCTGCTCATTCTCGGTCTGGGCCTGTGCTCCACCAGGCTGTGCGGCGCAGCGGGCAGCGGGGAGCAGAGCTCTGCCCCTGTGATGCCATCTTCATTCGCCTCGTCCTTCGAGGTGGATCTCGCCATTCACAGGTGAGAAAGGGAGGCACTGAGTGACTGTGACTGACCCCAACCCCGCGCCCCATCCAGTTCATCCACACTCTCGGTGGGTGTCTGTTGTCTGCCTCGCCTGCGCCCAGCCCGTCTCGGGCCCCAGGGAGGGAGCCCGGCGAGGAGCTGACGTGGGCATCCACATCTCCCCGGAGAGCGACACGTGGAACCAAAGTGCTGACGGAACTAACCAGCCGGGAGGGAGGGCCGGGGCTCACACGCAGCCGCAGCAGCAGCGGTTTTGTCTACACAGCCCTCGCTCTGGCGTGGCCGGCGGTGCGTGGGCCCACCCTGCAGGGCGCCCCTCCTGGCATGCAGCCTTCCTTGAATTGCCTGTCTTCCTGGGCCTCCGTTTTCTCTGCTGTACGCGGCTGCTAGTACCTGCCGGGTCGGTTTGGGAAGGGTCCCGTGTAGCGATGCCTGTAAGATACCTAGGCTGGCTCTTGTGTGTTGGGCACCTGACGGCAGCACAGCGTTGGGTACAGCACGCTGTTGGGCACAGCGTCCATCACCCAAACCGATGCACCAGGCAGCGGGTCCTGCTGGCTGAGCGCAGCGCCGGCCAGCCGGGGTTGTGTGTGAAGGGCTTGGCCAGGCATCTGGCACATGGTGGGCACTTACTGGTTTTTGTGTTTGACCTACTCCAACTCCTTCTATAAAACCTGCTCTAATTTATCTCCCGTAATTTATTTTAGCCCTCTGGATTTTTTTTTGTTCTGGCCTAGCTTGCCAGCAAAGTGCCTATTCATTAAAACCCCAGGATCGGCCCTGGGGCCTTGTAAGAGAGTCTTCTCAAGAGAGCAGGGTCGGGGGAGGCCCTGCTGCCTGCGTGGCGCAGCTTCCCTGCCCGGTACCTTGAGGCCTTGAGAGGGGGCCCAGCTGCTGCATCCCTGGCCCGTGTCCCCAGGCAGGATGTTCAGCCAGACAGACATTGCTGGCCTTCACATGCTGATGCGGAGTCCATGAGGAGGGCTGGCTCGAGGGTCACAGAGGACAGTCTACACAAGTCAAGGGTCAGCTTGACATTTCCTTCCCAACGCCCTGGTTGAGTGGTGGGCCCAGGGAGACTTGGGCTGCACGCGGGCCCAGGTGTTCTTGGGCAGAGCTCACGTCCACAATTGCAGCGCACTGGTCCTTTGCCCAGATCAAAGTCAGTGATACATGCTGCAGAGGCGAGAGCCTGGCGCTAAATTAAACTCTGTGTGTGTGCGTGTGCGCGGTATGCAGAGAGGAGGAGGCTGAGTGAACCCTGTGCTCTCCGCCTCCGTGCATTGCCTGGTGCCTGCTGTGCCTGCCTGCGGTGGGGATCCCAGGGCCTGGAGAAGCCTGCTGCTCACTCCCAGACAGGGCGCCAGCCCTCCGCTGGTCCTTGTGGTCTCTGTCAGTCTGGCTGGTCCACTTCTGCTGAACGTTTGGGCCCTCGGGAAGGCCTGTTATGTGAGGAAGCCTGTGCCAGGGCCAGAGCCTGGCCCCCAGCCCCGAACGAGGCAGTCCGTGCGTCTGCTGTCGGGAGGGGCCCACAGTGCTGCCGAGTGACGCTTTGCAGTGTGGTGCCACCTCCGGCGTAGGTCCTGCCCTCTTTCTAGTGGTGGCTTCCTCGAGTGATTTTGATGCTGACGGCCTGCACCCCAGGCAGAGATTTTCAGGGGACCCTCAGAAAGCAGGATCCCTAGGGCCTGAGCCCAGAGAAGGATGTGGGCGTTGCTCAGGCTGTGGGCTGCTGTGAGCCGAGGCCTCTGTCCCTGCAGTCACTCTCCCCTGGCTCTGTGGGTGGCCAGCATGCAAGTGGCTGCATGCTGTCTGTTGTCCCTGAGACCCCAGGCAGCTGCCTGTCTGCCATGGCACCCCGTCACTGCCAGGTGCCTGCCCGGGGCGCCCGCGTCAGGCAGCTCCGTGGCGGTGGTCTGGCCGCAGCTGCTTCTGAAAAGAACTTGATGAGCAAGCGGGGCCTGGTGGAGCGGGGCCTGGTGGAGCGGGGCCTGGTGGAGCAGGCCGCTGGGGGGCGGGGGCGGGCAGTCAGCCTGAGCTGACGGAGCACGGGCAGCGTGTGCCAAGCCCAGGGAGACGGGAGAGCTGGGCTCACCCCTGTGCTGTGGGCAGTGCAGCCTGGACGGCCCACTGCGTGCCCAGTGCACACTCGAGCCCTGCCTGCACGCGAGCCCCTGGCCCCGGCCGCTGCGTGGCGTCTCCCTGCTGGCCAGTTTGTTCAGTGAGGGGGCGTAAGCAAGGTCCAGGTCACCTCGTCGTAACTCCCTGTGGGTGATACGCCAGGCGGTCTTCCTGGACGTTGCCTAGAGAGGACTGGGGCCCCTGGGAGCCCCCTCAGTCGGTGACGTTTTAGTGGGAGGTGATCCTGGTCTGTCCCCCAGCTGGCCCGTGGGTGCAGGCGTCTGCGCCCAGGGAAAGGCTCCCGCAGAGCCTGCAGCGTGCCAAGGGCTCGTTTGAGACCCTCCACCGGTGGACCCGTCTCATCTTGGTGACAGCCCTCCAGGCGGCAGTTACTCCTGCTGTCGGTGTGAGAGGCTCATTCAGACCGCTGGAGCCAGGTGTGGGCCTCTCCTCTCTTGTCCCTCCCGAACAGGTCAGAAGCTGCTCTGCAGGGACCGTTGTAGAGTTTGTGTTGGATGCTCAAGCGGCCCAGGGTCCTGGAGCGGCGCCAGCTTACCTGCTGGGAGGGCGTCCCCCAGTATCCTTGGGGCTGAGGATTTAAGCCTCAAGTGTCGGTGTCGAGTCCTCTGTCTTTTCTGCTAATTTGGGAGTCAGTACTTGGGGGGGCGGGGCTGTGCTTGGAATGCAACAGGCTGGTGGCGGGAGGGAAGGGTCTGTTACCACTAATCCACAGCAGAGGCTGCGAGGCCCACCCCCGGTTCTGTCTGCAGCACGACTCCTTCCACTGCTCCTTCTGGCGCGCACCCTGTGTGGTGTCTCACCGGAGGCTCGCCCGGAACCTTAGTTGGGAGCTGAGGGGCTGGGCTGCACTGGGCTGCAACAAGGGGGGCCACCGGCTGCCTGAGGCCCAGGCAGGGGCTGTGAGGGAGCAGGGTGTCTGCACACCCTGTGGGCCCCGTGCGTGCCCCAGCATGCTTCTGTCAGTAATGCACTGACTGCGTGGGGGAGGCAGGGGTCCCCGGTACGCTCACATCATGCAAATGAAGGACTTTAGTCCCCTGGTGTTACGGAAGTTGCCCGAGGCCCGTGGGCCATGTCGATCCCCACAAAGGAAGAAATAAAATGAGGCTGCATCCCAAGGCCTTGGGTTTGCCACCTGTGCCCCTGGGCTTGCTGCTGCCTGTGTGACCTTGTGATGCGGTGGTCACCAGCCAGGGGCACAGACCCAGCAGTGTCCTCGTGGAGGCAGCAGGCTGGGGTCAGTGAGTGGCTGGACACTGTTATCCTACAGACACGTCCCTCCACCCAGACAGCCCTGGGCCCACGTGGCCCTGGACCTGTGGTGACATGGCTCTCGCCACCCCCTGTGTCTGCAGATGTGTCTGGGAAGCTGCGGATCTGGGATACCACGCAGAAGGAGCACCTCTTGAAGTACGAGTATCAGCCTTTCGCTGGGAAGATCAAGGACATTGCTTGGACGGAAGACAGTAAGAGGATCGCAGTGGTCGGGGAAGGAAGGGAGAAGTGAGTCTCTGGCCTTGGCCCCTCCCTGCCCGTGTCCCCTGCTTTGCTTCTCCCTTGGTGTCCCTGGTGGGAGGGGTGCAGTGACCTCAGTGTATCAGTGGGGACTAGGATGTGCCAAGTTGATTCCCATAGGTGCCAGACCCTTGGGCCTTCCTCACAGTGCTGTGTCCAGCACGAGCTGCTGGCTCCTTCGGGGTGGGCTTCAGTGATGTGTCACAGTGGGCGAGCCCTCCGAGCTTGTCTCAGGGGCCAGGCGCCTCCTCTCTGTCTTCGAAGTCCTAGAACTCTCCTTGTGCCCGCACTGCAGGCTGCAGGCAGCGGGAAGGGGGGCAGGGAGAGACATAGCTCTTAGCAGGATTGGGGTCCCTCCCAGCAGCTGCACAGGAGACTGGTGGTTCTCCCTAACTGGGCACATCACCCTGGGTCCCCCTACTACAGGGGACGGGGTGAGGGGACACTGGGTAGGTGGCCCTTAGTGGCTGCTGCATTCATGGGCCTGATGCCCAATGGGGCCGGTCCGTGAGGGCTCCCTCTGGGGCACCACGGCTGCCTTCACGGATTCTAACTGGGCAGGCACAGTCCTTACACCCCTCATGGGGAGGCTCTTCGTGGTGCGTGTGGTGGTATCGAGTCTTCTGTAGCGGTTCAGGTCCTCCTTGTTGGTCCTAACAGCTCCTTTTTCGTTGGATTGCACGTAGTAACCAATACGGTATGTCCTCACTGAATGCCCGCCGAGCACAAGGCGGCCCCTCCTTCCCGGGAGGAGTTGTAGTAGGTGCTGTGTTCCCCGGTCCTGCCCAGTGAGGAGACCTGCAGCACCACGGAGCTGGTCCCCTGGCCAGTGCTTTCTAAGGCACTTTCCGTGTGGGAGGCCCTCGGGCTCTGGGCCTTCCGGACGTGCCTGGAAGGACCTCTGGTCTCTCCCGAAAGGCATGTGTTCTTGGTGCTCCTGACAAACACTGTGGAGGGCCCGACCTCGGCGCCTTCAGGGTGCGCTCTGCAGATGGGCGCGTGTCCTGCACGGCCACGAGCTGGGCCGCTCGGCCGTCCGTGTGTCACCCAGCTTCCTAGGGCTGACTTTTCCCCTTTGACCCCTCTCGTTGGTGAAGGTTCGGAGCCGTCTTCCTGTGGGACAGTGGCTCTTCTGTGGGCGAAATCACGGGACACAACAAAGTCATCAACAGTGTGGACATCAAGCAGAGCAGGCCATACCGGCTGGCGACAGGCAGTGACGATAACTGCGCTGCGTTCTTTGAGGGGCCACCATTCAAGTTCAAGTTTACAATTGGCGTAAGTGGACGACTTCTCTCTCGGGTGGCTTTGGGTGAACTCGGTGGTTTGCAAGTGAGGTCGGTGGAGTCCAAGCCTGTTCGATGCTGTTGGCAGAGAGTCCACGGCACAGCCCAGTGGCACGTGGGCGGGACGTGGGGCTTGTGAGGGACTGTCGCCCAGGTGGGACGCACACCAGTCCCTGGTCCCCCTGCACTTACGATGGTGGGGACTGTTCCAGCTCCAGCAGGAGGGCCCCGCAGGGCTTTGCTCCAGGACAAGGTGCGCATTCTGGGTGGGGCAGGGCACGCCTATGAGCTGTGCGGCCCGCAAGCAGCCGGGCATTCAGGCTGCGCGAGGGGCTGCCCAGGGCTGGCATCGGCCTGCTGTCCCGTTGTGCCACCTTCAGGCCCACCAAGCCACCGAAGTGGCAGACGACTGGAGCTCCCAGTGACACTGGGACTTGTCTCTGGCTGCCTTCATGGGGAAAGATGGGCGCAGGGGCACCCTGTAGAGACACACGAGGATTGATGGGTGCTCTGAGTGCCCCAGTGAAGGGTCACAGGCTTGGAGGGTCTTTGGGGTCTCAGTCCCAGCTCCCAGCATGCCCCTGACTGGCACAAGGGCCTGACCCTCCCAGGCCTCCCCTTCCGTGTCTGCAAGGTGGGTGTGGGGGCTCCGGCCTCAGCAGTTGAACCAGGAGTTCAGGCTGTGCTCAGCCTCCCGCAGGTCCTGCCTCATCGAGGGTTAAATGAGGTCGTGTCCTTCAGGATGCTCCTTGAGGACTCCTCTTGACTTTGATGACAATGCAGTGAACCCTGACCCCTGGGCCAGGTGTAACCGGAAGGGGCGGTGACGCTGCCTCAGTGTTCCCCGGAGGGCGGGCAGTGGGCAGAACCTCCAGCCACGTCTCAGTTCGGTCCCAAGGACTCCCCGGAGGCTCCCTGGCGGTAGTGAGGTGGCCTTTGTTTGGTCGGGGGCCACTGACCGATGCCTGAGTGCTGTGTGCCGTGTGGGGAGTGTCCCCCTCACCAGCCCCCTGCACTTCTCCACTGCCCTCTGCTGGGGCCACTGCCGCATTAGGGGACCGCCTGGGGCATCTTTGGTGAAGGCTGGTTCGTGGTCAGTGTTTCCTGACTGGGGACATGCACCGTGGAAGGCAGGGCAGCTATGGCTGTTCCGGTGGAGTTGTGCCTGCGCCCCGAGCCCCCAACCCGTTTTGTCTGGTTTCTGGGCCTCAGGGGGCGGGGCTCCTGCCCCTGCCCAGGGGTCGGTTCCTCTCTGCACATGTGGGTTAAACCCAGCGCACAGGCTGAGGGGCAGGTGAGGGGACCTGAGAGTGGAGCCCAGAATCTGCTCTGGCCTTTGCCCTCACTGCCCACCAGCCTTCTCCATTGCTCCCTTGGCAGGAATATTCTTTCTCCTTCTGCTCTCCTCTCTAGCCTGAGAACACAGCCCTCACCCTGAGGTCCCGGCCTGGGGGGCATGGGTAGAAAGGTTTGCCCAGCTGGCGCCTGTCTCCAGGGTGGGCTGGCAGCTTATCCTGAGTCTTCCTGTGGAGCCCATGGCACTGGGGTGTAGGGAACCGATTCACATGGTGTGGAATTGTAGCTCAGCCTCCACATGGAAAGCCAGTGGGGTGCGTGTGGCATGCAGGACCACGCCCACGGAGAGGGTTTCCTGTGGGAAGTCAGGCCTGCATTGTACCCAGACCGCTATGAGACTTGCTTTTGCTAAAACTCCCTCACCCGGAATGGAGGCAGCAAGGGCCTACTGCAACCTCCTAAAGTGTGAGCTAAACCTCCCCAGTATGGAGTGCGGCCGGTCTGACCACTTTCCCCTGGGTCTGCACGCCCTTCCCTTTGACGTAATTAGCAGCGCTCTTTCCTTGTCATCTGTAGAAGGCAGTCCCCTGCAGTGAACCCGTGCACAGTCAATGAGGACTGCGCCCATGCAGTGTTCCCAGAGAAGCAGCAAAAGCCTGGCTGGGCAGGGAGTGGCCGTGCCGTCCCTTTCTTTCCAGGGGACTGCTGTCGTCCGTGTGTGTTTGTCTCCAGCAGCTGTGGCACACAGGGGTCCTGCAGGCCAGGATCCGCCACACCGGTTCCCACGCAGGGACCTGGTCTCCGAGGGGGCACGCTGTGTGTCAGCCCAACACTGCAGCCGGTGGCTCTGCCTCCTTCAGGCTGTTCCCCCTGGCCCCCGCAGGAAGCAGGGTGGCGATAGCCTGCCTCCGCCGTCCCCACAGAGCGCAGGGCGTGAGAGGCGCTGGTGAATGGCCGAGTGTCTGTGTGGCATTCTCTGGGCTTCCGGTGGCACAGATTCTGACAGGCTCGGCCGGCCTAGTGTAGAAAAGACAGGAGGGCCCTCGAGTCCCCCACACCCTCCTGGAATGCCCAGGGAAGGTGTGGACGACTTTGGGGGTGGACCTGCGACTCTTTGGGGTGCATCTGCCGTGGGCCCTCACACCCCTGAGTAGAGCTGTGATGTGGAGGACTGGCAGGGGCTGCCCGTCCACCTAGGTTCCAGCTCCTGCCACCATCCTCTTGACCGGAGGGTAGGCAGTGGGCATGTGAGCAGCACAGGGGTCAAGTTCAAGTTACCACCTTGAAAAGGAGCGAGCTGTGTTCTGAGTTCAGTCCATATTGAAACAAAACTGTGTGAACCAGGAGGTGGGGGAGGAGTGAAAGCAGTTTTCCAGACAAGCCAGAGTGACCGGACTCAAGTTGGGCCACCTGCTGGCTGGAGTGTGGGGTCGTGGTGCTGTCCCTTCCCGCTCAGACCAGCTGCTGGCTCCTGCTCGGGCCCCCTGCCGAGCCTTAGCCCACATTTGCCTGAATCTGAAACAGACTTGTAAGGGGCCAAAGGAGCACAGGATGGAGGGGCCTTCCACCTGGAGTAGGCCCTGGCACCAGCTTGTCCTCTGCAACCCACACTTCAGATGCAGTGGCATCCTGGGGTGGTGACTTCCCAGGATCACAGGACGCAGGCGTGGGGGGAGTTCTTCGGGCAGCACAGTGCCCACCTCCAGCGCTGGTGTGCTGTGGTTGGAGGCTCCCTTTGAGGACCGAGGGTGGGTGGAAAAGGAGGGGGCTGGCGGGGCCCTGCCTGCACCTGCTGCTCTCAGCGTCTCCACTTGTCTGGCCCCGTGTGGGCTTGGGCGGCTTTCTCCTCCTCCCCAGCAACCTGCCCCCTCCGCTGTCAGGTGTGTGAGGTGGCTGCCTGGGGGTGGGGTGCCCCTTCTGGCACCTCTGGGAGCTGCGTCCACCTCAGGCCCCGGGTGTTGGACTAAGCTGGGTAGGTGGTTGAATGGAGTGATTGCTGAGGCCAGCGTTGGGGCCTTATTTGCCCCAGGCCTGCTTGTCCCAGCCAAGGCTGTGTGACCTGGGACTGAGGACTTCCTGCCGCATCTGCCTAAGTGTCTGAGCAGGGGGAGCACACCTGCAGTGGAGGGGACCCTGGTCTCCTCGAGACCAGGGTGTGTGGTTCGGCAGCCAGCTGCTCCGGGACAGGCTTTCACTCGCCACGTGGGTGTGGTCTTCCATGTCACCGCCGCTCCGGACGGGGTGTCACTTCCTGTGAAGCAGTCGCAGGTGAGTTAAGCTGGAAACCTCGGCCTGCTCTGGTAGTGGGAATCTTGCCTTCCTCGACCATTAAGTCAGGTTTGAGCTCTGACATGTAGGGTTTTCTGGTGGTGGTTTTCCCTTCCCGTTTTCTTACTCACCACAGGGCAGAAAAAGCAGACGTTTTTTTCTCCTGTCTCCTTGCTCACAACTGGGCGGCGGCAGCAGCTCTTCACGCTCATCACGCGTGTGCCCCGTGCCCGCTGCCCCGCGGCCGGGTGTGCGTTAGTGCTGGTCCAGCCGGGGGTCAGCGGGCAGGTCTCCCCCCTCCTGGCCTCTGAGCACAGCTTGGCTGGTGGCAGGGCGAGTACTTGTGCACAGGGGTGGCCCGAGGGGGACTAGAACAAGTCTCCTGTCCCTTTGGTGACAGGAGGGGCAGGCAGAGAGCGGGTCTCCTTGGTGTTTGTCGGTTCCGCGGAGGCAGGTGACGGGTGTGGTGCTGCCCCTCGAGGCGCCGGACAGGGAGCTGCGGGGCGAGGAGGGAGGCGGTGGGGGGGCAGGTGCCGAAGGAGGGCACAGCCGCAGTCCCAGGCCGGGGCAGAAGCCGTTCCAGAGCCCCAGCCGCAGGGCATACGCCCTGCTCTGGGAGGGGGGACGGAGGACACAGGCGTCTGCGCCCGTTTCTCTCCAGGAGCTGATGACAAGGGCACAGGCAGGTGGGCACTGGGCGTTTCGGTGCGAGGGTTGGAAGTGGGGGACAGCGCAGGCTGGTGGGACCAGGGAGGGCACCCAGAGGGAACACCTGAGCGGCCCGGAGTCGGGCCCTGGAGCCTGGTGGCTCTCTGTCTCCATCAGTGACATGGACCCAGATGCATTAATTATTACCTAAGTGCTTTACTGAAGCCTCTGTTTTCTCAGCAGCGAGAGGGAGGAGGGAGTGGAGGGGAACTGGTGATGATGGGGCAGGTGACGACCAGGGAGGTCCCTAGGAGCTTCAGCGAATGCCGGCCAGGACTGAAGGTCAGCGGGAGGGGACCCACCACCTGGGACCCAGACCCACAGGACGGCGGGGAGGAGCGGCCCCCGAGCCCCAGCTTAGTGGGTGGTGGCCAGGTCGGGCAGCCACAGAAGCCCGAGTCTCGGTCTCCTGCAGTGCTGTACCCCGCCCCCACTGTGGAGAGAGCTATTTTTAGCTCTCCCTCTTTGGGTTAATGGACTGCTCAGGGCACTCTCCCTTGAAATGGGCTATTTCAGGAGCAGACAGCAGTCTGCTCATCTGCACCCTTGGCTCCAGTGGCAGGAAAAGCTGACAGGAGTTTCTAAAGCCACTCAGAACCTGGTACTAGGACGAGGGCATTTGTCCAGCAGGGTCCCCCCCAGGAGCCTGCGTCATTGCAGGGCCTGGAAGGGCGTGGTGGCAGGGAGATGGGACAGACAGGCACGCAGCACTCGCTGTATGCCACGTCCCAGTGACATCGGGGCAGCTGATGCTGGGACTGAGGAGGGGGCAGGCACTCAGTGGAGGGATTTCTGCGGAGAGGCGGTGGGCATCGCAGTGGAACCATGGGCACTGTGTGGCATCAGGAGGGGCGGGCGCAGGCCTAGGTGCCTGGTGCTGCCTTCCGGGAGGGCATCCTGACTTCAGTGAGCCAGGCTATAGGGTGTTCCGCCAGTCTCATCAGAGTGGGAAGCCTGGGCTTGCCTGTCCCCAGGTTCTGGACGCCACCTCTTCTGGCCAGGAACGGTTCAGCCTGAGGGCCTGGAGCCAAGGCCCGGACCGGACCGTGTGCGTCTGGGCTGAGCCCCGCCTACGCAGGGGGCCCTGTGTTCTGCCGACCCTCCTAGCAGACTTCTCAGGGACATGGTTCCTTTGATACCTGGCTCGGTGGCACCCTGCCGGGAACCTCACCCAAATTTCTCTCCTGCTCTGGGTTCCTTCCTCAGCGTGACCAGCACAGTTGACCCGAAGGCCGTCCCGTGAGCGTTAGCCCCTGGTCACCTGTGTGTCCCTTTCCCGGGGCCGCCACAGCGAGGCGCTGCTGCCCGAGCAGCCGCAGCGGCAGCACAATGCCCTCGCTCCTGGAAACCGAGAGTCCGGGGTCACAGTGTGGGCGGGGGCCGGGCTTCCTCTGCTTCCTTCCTCGGCTCTCCCAGGTCTGCTGGCTCTGCCAGACCTGCTGGGCCAGACCCCCCGCTGGCTTGTGGGAGCCCGGCCCCGGCCCGCCTGCACCCTCGCGTCCCCTTCCCTCTGTGTGTGTCTGTCTGGGTCTCCCTTGTCCAAGGAGGACACCAGTCAGTGCAGTGGAGCTCACCCCGGAGACTCATCTGAACTTGCTCGCGTCCGCAAAGGCCGTATTTCCAGATAAATGCTAATGTTGAGTCAGTGCTGTACCTTGGGGAGGAGGGGCAGGTGATGAGCGCTGCGTCTGATGGTGTATCCTGAGGCTGGTGTCTGCCGGGGGAGGCAGCTCACACCCTGTGGTGGGGGTGGATGAGCAGCTGTGGCTGCGGTGGAAGAGCGGCCGCGGCCGGGCCCCTGGGAAAAGGGGCCAGGCCTGCGTTCAGGCTTTGCAGTCGGGTTTTTAGAGGGTCATTGTTACGCAAACCCTTCTTGACGCAGTCAAGAATGAGTTTGTACTTCCTCCACGTAAGGAATCACCCTTGGAGGTCATTTCTCCTCCTCGCGTAGATCCCTATTCCTCATGAAAGTCATAAGCATTGTTTAATTCCTTCAAATACCAGTTGATTGCCAACCGAGTACCTGCCGTGGGCCAGGCCTGGGGAAGAGGCCTTGCCTGTGTGGCCGGCAGGAAGCATTAGAGGTGGAGCTTGAGCTGGCTTGGGGGGGATGGGGGAGGGAAGCAGGGAGTGCGCTGGAGAGGGAGGCTCGGCCAGAGGGCGGAGGGCCTTCCAGGCGGAGAGATGGGCCTGGGCCCAGGCGGGTGCTCACTGGGACTCACGGAAGCCTGCACTGTCCTGTGGGCTACAGACTCACACTGGAGGCGGCAGCTGTTGGACAGAGGCTGCTCATCCAGGGAGAACTTTCCCGGCCCTCGTGTCATCAGGTGGATAACTGTCCCCTTTCCCACAGGACCACAGCCGCTTTGTCAACTGTGTGCGATTCTCTCCCGATGGGAACAGATTTGCCACGGCCAGCGCTGACGGCCAGGTGAGGGCTGTGGGGGGCGTGCAGGGGGTGCTCATCCGGCTCCCTCCGGGGCTGTTGGGAAGAGGCCGACTCACTAAAGCCGGTCTTGGGGGTCTCCCTCCTCCCCACCGCCTGGAACGAGCCCCGGTCACCGAGCTTTCCCAAAGCCCAGGAACACCGCTCCGTCTCCTCGTCGTGGGGCGGAACTCGGGGCTGCGAGCGCTCCCTGGGTTAATTCCGGTTCGGAGCCTCACCGGGAGCTCCGGTGGCAGGATGAGAAAGCAAGCAAACACGCTCAGCACACGCACTGCTGGGAGACCCGAGCAGGGAACCCACTCTCTCTCCCTCCGCTGACAGATCTACATCTACGACGGGAAGACGGGGGAGCAGGTGTGCGCGCTGGGAGGCAGCAAGGCGCATGATGGAGGCATTTACGCTGTGAGTGTGTGGCTTCTTCTGGGCTCACGGTTGGGCTGTGCCTGCGTCTGCGGTCATCTGAACAGATTGGCGGTTAGAAGCTTTGGAGTCGGGGTGGTGGCACAGAGCTTCGGGGTCACGTCTGGTGGGTGACGTGGCCTGGACGTCATCCTATCCCTGCCCTGGGTGCCCCACCTCCTCCGGCCTTGCTTCTCCCTGCTCAGGACGGCGGGCGGTGGCTAGGGGCTTCCTGGGGCCACACCCCTCCGTCCTCCGACACTCACTGTGCTGACTCGTCCCGAGCAGATCAGCTGGAGTCCTGATAGTGCCCATCTGCTCTCTGCTTCCGGAGACAAGACCTCGAAGATCTGGGACGTCAACGCGAACTCGGCCGTGAGCACGTTTACCATGGGCTCCAGCGTCCTGGACCAGCAGCTGGGCTGCTTGTGGCAGAAGGACCACCTCCTCAGTGTCTCCCTGTCCGGGTACATCAACTACCTGGACAGAAACAACCCCAGCAAACCCTTGCGGGTCATCAAGGTAGGCCGGCGCCGGGGTGGCCCTGCCCGTGTGGGGCAGCAGGAGAAGGCTGGGCCGGGGCTCTGGCAGAGTAGCAGGACTGGGGTTGCTTTGGGGATGTGATTTCAGCCAAGTGGGAGGCCAGGGGCCCTTTCTGTCCTGTGCGTTCGGCCTCTGTCAGTCAGGGGCTCACGGGCTCTGACACCCAGAGCCCCAACGGGGGTTAGTGGAGCATCGCCACAGGTATGGGAGCCACGGGAACTTTAAGGAGGAGGACCAGATGGCCTTAGAGGTGCACCTGGACATCGTGTGGGATCTGAACATGGGGGTGCGTGTGGGGAGCCCCTTGGGTTCTGTGTGGTTAGAACAGAAGGCATGAGGGCCGTGGGAGTGATGGGGCCTGAGGGGAGGGGGCCTCAAGGGCCCAGCCAGGAGTTTGGGCAGCAGGGAGCGATTGGAGGGGTGGGAGGACCCCATCCTCGGCTCCTGTCCCTGTCACCCAGGAGCCATCTGATCACCAGGGGCCACCCTCCTGCCTCCTCCCACTGTCAGCCCTAGTGATTTTGTTCTTTTAGAAACTCGCTGCCAGACCAGGAGCACCTCAGGCCGACCCTGGTGCCCCCCTCAGCAGACCCTGCCTCTGCCAGGGTGGTGGGGCACCACCTGAAGTGGGAGCTCAGGGTCGGGCGGAGTCCGTTCGGAGAGCCCCTGGCGGGTCACAGAGGCAGGCCGGCGTGTCCCCAGCTCACCCTGCTCTGTCTGCCTCCTCCACAGGGTCATAGCAAGTCCATCCAGTGCCTGACGGTGCATAGAAACGGCGGCAAGTCCTACATCTACTCTGGGAGCCACGACGGACACATTAATATCCTTTGACTCACAGGACTGGCGCCCGGGTTCCTGGTGGGAGGAGCGGGAGTGTCTCGCTCCCACAGTGCCAGAGGCAGGGCAGCCAGCTGGCCACAGCCCCTCTGAGCAGCTGTGGCCTTGACCCGACAGGTCACTTGCCACTTGCAGCCTTGAGTGGTGCTCTCCTGGACGTGACTCTCGTGCTGGCTTTGTCTCTGCCAAGCAGTAGTCACCGACTCTGGTTCGGAAGCACGTGGGACCTCCAAGCAGCGCCTCTCGTTTTATGAACGGGAAGACAGGCCGAGGTTGCTGAAGTGCCCGTCCTAGCACCTGTTGGCGGCAGCATCCATACCAGAACCCAACTCGCCCTCTTCCTGGTCGGGGCTTTGCAGTCCCTGTGAGACGATCCCTGGACGCCTGTGTGCACCCCCCGGCCCTGCCCCCATGTCTGTGGCCTGGGGCAGGTCACCCCATCTCCCAGGACCGCCGTGAACATGGGGCAGGGCTCTTCCCACAGGTGCCTGCTCCAGCCTGGCTCCCAGCGAGGGCGTCGCCGAGCCCTCTGCAGGGGCTGTCGGAGAACTCGGCTTCTCCCGCCTCCGCAGGCTTCGTTTTTTTGTTGTTCTTTTTCCTTTAAGAGATTTTATTTGCTTAATTTTAAGCGGAGGGAATGAAGGGAGAAAGCGGGGGGAGAACCTTGTACAAGAGATACATCCATCTCTTACGCCCCCAACTGGGGACCTGGCCCACAATGCAGGCACGTGCCCTGACCAGGAATCAAACTGGAAACCTTTTGGTTCACAGGCCCGCGCTCAGTCCACTGAGCCCACCAGCCAGGGCTGACCTCTGTTTGCATGAAATCCACAGAGTCTGCCTGCAGTCCCGAGGGAGGAGGGCAGATGAGTCGCCCTCAGCTCCAGTAAGTGTAAGGAGGTGCAGGGTAAAGGAGTGGCTGTATCCTCCTTGGGGGAGAGAAGGTGTTAGGATCTGCCTCTCCCGAAGAAGGGTGCAAGCCTGTGCAGCCACACGGCCCCCGGCCCACATCCTCCCCTCCTGGCGCCCCCGACACCTCCCCCTCTCGGGACATCCCCACCCCCAGTGCTGATGCACCTGGGTGTCAACCTCAGATACTCAAGTATTTAAAACGCACCTCACACCCGGGAACCTGGAGCTAACAGCTCACAAACCAGCCCCACTGAGAGAGGTCAGCCTGGGCTTTACCTGGGGGCCCTGGGGGCCCATCCTCCGAGCAGCCGGGCCCAGCCAGCCTCCTGCCGAGGGTCCCGGGCTCAGCAGCAGCCTCCAGGAAGAGCAGGATGCGGTGTCCGCTCAGTCACCGAGCGATGTGTTTCTGGAGCCTACCTGAGAGGCGCTGGTCCTCACTGCTGGGCCCGCCATGGTCAGGCTGCTGCCTGTGCACTGCCGACTGCAGAGGCCAGCACGGGTCTGTGATCTGCTCAGCTGGCCTGTGCGTCACTGTCACTGAGCACGTCGGGCTGTCAGTGTTCCCATGGACTTGCATTCGGGCTGCCGGCTTGCTGGTTTACCAGGATGCCTCTCTCTGGAATTAAGACCTGGGTGTGCACCGGGAGCTCCCCCAGGCCAGTGCGCTCCGCCCTGCCCCTCCCATGCTGCCCCAGACGAGCGGTTGGCCCCAGGCCCTTCGAGGCGAGGGACACCCCTCCACCTGGAGTTGGGCTTTTCCTTAACTGGGCCCCACATTACTGGGATTCCGAGACTGGGGAGAACGACTCCTTCACCGGGAAGGGCCACACAAACCAGGTGTCCAGGATGGCTGTGGACGAGTCCGGGCAGCTGGTGAGCTGCAGCATGGACGACACGGTGCGCTACACCAACCTGGCGCTGCGGGACTACAGGTGAGCCCCCGGGGCTCCGGGAATTGCCTGGGCCCCTCGAAGGCCGGGCGCCTAGCACAGGTACCTCTCTCCACACTGTCTTCTCTGCCTTTCGCCTCTTGTCCTGAGCACTCACCCTCCTTGCTAGGCCCACGGCCCGGAGCCGAGGTAGTGTCCAGGTGAGCAGCAGGTGCATGGCGAGGTGCAGGCTGCTGGGGGGTTGGGGGGGGCACGTGGCACAGATTTCACCCATGCCCCCCTTGGCTCTGTCCCCCATCAGTCAGGTGAGGTGGCGTGTGGCAGGTGCCCCATGAGGGCAGGTGGGCGCCCAGGAGATAGGAGTGAAAGGCAGTCACGCTCAGTCTGCTCTGCACTGTTGGTTGACAGTCGCTGCGGCTGTGGTGGCTGCTGTGATCGTCACTGCAGTTTTCAGTGCAGGGCAAGGAGGTGGAAGAGGGCCGAGTCGCCGTTCCTGGACAGACTCCCTCCACCCCTGTGCCCACCACCCGCTGGCCCTTCCCCAGCAGCAGTTCCCCATTCAGTCATGTAGATGCCACTGTTCCCTCAGAAGTGGCGGGCTCTGGGAGGACGTCTTGGTGGCCCTCGCGCTGGCATAGCACCCAATTGTAGCAAACACAGGTGCCTTGGGCCTTCCTTTCCTGACGCGCCTGTTTCTGGTCATTTTGGCCTGGGGTGAGTGCAGAAGCCACCCACAACCCGGCGTTCGGGCCCGCCCTTCTGCCGCCCCACGGTGACCCCAGCTTTGCCTTCCCTCAGGGCACCCTGAGCCTCAGTCAACAAGAGATCCTGGGGCAGGCCCGCGCACGACCTGCTCAGCTTGTCACAGGCTGGTCACGGTGGGGCCTTTGGGACCCGCACGTGGGACTTTCCTCAGTGTGTCATCTTCAGGAGGTTTGCAGGTTTTTCTAGGATGCGTGCCGTGGTATTAGCCGGAAATAAAGATAATACAGTTTTCACTCTCTGAAAGTAACGGGTTTTACTTTTAAACGACCCGCTGAGAAGACTGGTTTTGACCTGGGGCGGGGCAGCGGAGCGCAGTTCCGTCTGCGCCCGGGAAGTGCCCGGGACGGCGCAGACCGGAGACACGGTGGTGGTGGGTGCGGCCGGGCGGTGGGGGCTCGCCATCACGCGGCAGGCAGCGGCAGCAACTCCCTGGGTTCTCTCGCCGCCCTTTCCCAGGCCTGGCTCCTGCCTCGGTGACTCTCTCCCAGTCCGAGTCACGAGTCACTCTCCGCTTGACCCGCCACCCGTCCTCACGGGTTGCAGCGGCATTTCCTCTGAGCAGCTGGAGCGGCTGTGGGCTGCAGTCAGCGTGCTGCGCCCGCCGAGCCCGCAGAGGCGGATGTCACGGATGTAACACGCTCTCCGTCTCTCCTGCAGCGGGCAGGGTGTCGTGAAGCTGGACGTGCAGCCGAAGTGCGTAGCAGTCGGCCCTGGAGGGTACGCAGTGGTCGTGTGCATCGGACAGGTACGGTGGGTGGCAGCATGGCATCTGGTCTCTGATCCCATGCCGTCCCCCGGGCACAGCTCCAGCAGACCCTTTATTGGGTTCCACTGGCCTTCACCGGGTCAGCCTTCACACACGTTCCCTGTCGGTCCTCATCAGTCCTGTCCACTCCAGGCAATGCCATCCCCTTCCTGACGGGGATGGAGGCACAGAGAGGACAAGCTGCTGGCCCAGGGCAGTGCTGGGTTTGAACCCAGGCAGCTGGGCGGATCCTGCACCCCAAGGCAGGCCACCCAGGGCACCCATCCTCTGAGGCCCGCCAGGGGCCCGGCCGGGTGGGCGTGCCCACCTCCCCGTGCTCCTGCCCCAGCCCTCTAGTGGCGCAGCCGGGTCACTGCAGGCCTTCTCGCCCCCTGAGCTTCCGTTTCTAGTGTCTGACGGCGAGCGGGATCTCCGTGCGTCTTTGTGAGCTGCTTTCCTAGAGGAGGCTGAAGCGCAGTGACCTGGGGACTTCCCCAGGGCCGCTGGAGGCAGGGCGCCGGACCAGACTGTGTCTGGCGTTCAGCCCCACCACTGGGTTCTCACTCAGTGTGGCTCGGGTCCCTGTGTGGCTTCCCTTTTGGAATTTCTAGAGTGAAGTGCCCTTGACAGACCCCAGCCTGACCCACTTCATACAGGACCCTGCTGTCACAGGTGGCATTTGTCAGCCTGAGGTCCCGGCCTGTGGATCAGAGGGGCAGGTGTGACCGAGCCCCGCAGGCAGGAGAAGCGAACCCCACTAAAGAAAGCTGCCATTCAGCACCCGCAGCCCCTCTCCCGTCCTGTGAACTTAACTGCTTCAGGGAAAATGGGTTCTGTGTCCTAGATAACAGACTTCCTGCCCGGCAGGCCTTGCACACGGCCTGGATGGTCATTGGGACTCACGGGAGTCGGTGGCTAGCAGCCCCTGAGGGGAGTGGGGGCAGGGACTGGAAGGGGCCGTTCTGGGGCAGGTGGGCGGCACTCTGGGCAGTGGGCACTTACCAGCCTCTGTCCGAACACCTGTCCTTGCGGGGGTGGCAGGTGCTCTCCACGCCCCGTCTTCTCCTCCGTACGACGGGAAGGCCATCCCCTGGATGCCGTCCCGGCCACACTCTGGCACGGTGCGGGGCTCGAGTTCAGTGGACCCAGCTGCCGGCGTCGCTTGCTCACCTCAGGAACCTCGTCCTGAGCCTGGATTCGTCCTCACGGGGCCAGGGCCCTGCTGGGCTCTTACTATCCCCTGGGAGGCTGAGACTTCCATGAGCTGTCCCTAGAGGCCATGGTCGCTGAGGTGGGATCCAGCCCCATTCTGCCTGTCCCCAGAGCCTGTCGGCAGGGCCCACAGCCCTACCTGAGGACTCACCCTGTCCCCGCCAGAGCAGGGAGAGCCAGGGCTGGGGGCAGGAGAGGTGTGCAGGGGTTCTTCCATGAGCTCGGCCCTGCGCCCTGCCTGCTGCAGCAGCTTGGAGGGTCTGGGGGCCTGGGGGTCCCCGTTCTCTCTGTGAGACGGGGTGGCACTGCCGGCTGTAGAGGCTCACACCGACCACATCGGGTGCTTCACAGGTGGCAGGTCAGGGCGTGTCCTCAGGTCCAAGAGACCGGGACTGAGAATGCTTGCGCCTCGTCCCCATCCCCAGGGCTGGTTCGGGGCCCTGTCACGCCCAAGTGCCTCTGTCCTCATGCACCTCGGGGAGCTGGGCCAGCAGAGCGTGCCACTGCGCTCATCTTACAACGGGGGGAGCGCTAGTTCAGACGTCGGTTGGCTTTCCAAGGAGTCGGCGCTCGTGGTGGTGATAGTGACAATAAGGGGGTGATGGCGTGACAGTGGCAGCCTGTGTTCACTGTGACCTCGTGACTAGGACCTGTCACTGTCGTACTGACAGACGAGGGAGGGCACATCATTCAGGGCACAAGGCTGGGGCTGGCCCCACCCGGCCCTGCTCCTGACGAGGTTGGGAGTGGAGCCTGCCCAGCCCGGGCCCCGAGGTCTGAGCGGCTGCCCGTGTCCCTAGATCGTCCTGCTGAAGAGTCAGAAGAAGTGCTCCAGCATTGACAGCCTCGGCTACGAGCCCGAAGTGGTGGCAGTGCACCCCGGCGGGGACATGGTGGCTGTCGGCGGCGCGGTAAGGCTCCCTCCTCGCCCTCTGCCTGGGGCGTTCTGGCTGTGGGGCTGCCTTGGGTAAACAGGAGGGAGGTGGAACTGGGACCCTGGGAGCCAGCTTGGGGTACCTCCTGCTGCCTAAGTGACAGCCTCCGTGGGGACCCTCAGTCCCCGGGGGTGGCCCAGCCCCCGGCAATGCTTGTCCTGGTTCAGTGCACACAGCACAGGACACTGAGGGCAGGGTGTCTGGGACCTCCCCAGGGGGCCCTGACGAGAGTCTCTGGAACTCAGGCGGTTGCAGGGAGACCGCCCACCCTGACACTGCTGGTCCCTTCTCGCTCCGTCCCGGCTGCTCACCCTCCCCACTCGTCCCAGCGAGTGTCAGGCTGCTCCATGCCAGGCCCCAGGGCACGAAACCGAGGGCTTCCTGCCCCGAAGGGGGCGTGCTCGGTGCATCCACCCCAGTCAGGCTCCCTCAGCACAGGTGGAACCGTCGACACTGGTCCCTCCGGAGACTACGGCCAATGGGAGCCGGGCAGAGGTCGGCCACGGGCACCCCTGGCCCAGGTTCCCCAGGACAGGCAGCTTGCAGGACAGAGGGCGGTTTCGCCAGAGGCAGCCAGGCATCCTGGGGGGGGGGGGGCACAGAGAGCTGGTGAGTGTAGGTGTTTCCCAAAGCCTGGCCCGGGAGCCCCTGCAGCAGAATACTCTGGACTGTTTGTAAGATATGCAGGCTTCTGAGCACCCAGACAGAGTTGGAATCGGAGGTGTACCTAGGGTCCCTCACTTGCCCCCCTTTCTAAGCTCTGTGTGTGTGGGTGCGTGCACACGCAGGACAGGGCAGTGGCTCATTGTCCCCTGCCCCCGTCCCTGTCCTCTGCAGGACGGGAATGTCCGCCTGTACTCCATCCTGGGCACCACGCTGAAGGACGAGGGCAAGCTCCTGGAGGCCAAGGGCCCTGTGACCGACGTGGCGTATTCCCATGATGGCGCCTTCCTCGCCGTGTGTGACGCCAGCAAGGTGGTCACGGTCTTCAGCGTTGCTGATGGCTACTCGGTGAGTGGACCGTCTGTCCCTGTGGGTCCCCGGTGTGGGCTGTGCAAGTGGCGAGTGGAGGCCGTGGCTTTTCCCTCCTGTTGTCACCACCAGGTGGAAGGAAGCACAAGACCAGGTGACTTTCTTGCTCTTAGAGCGTAAGTGACGGCGTGGATCACAGCCCTCCTCTCCTGCCCAGGAGCTGGAGGTCTTATTGGGGAGCTGGGTCACAGTCACCAGAAAGTTGGGGAGCTGGTGACAGCAGCCCTGAGGAGCTGAGGCAGCAGAGGGGTTCAGTCGGGTGGCCTGGTTCTCTGGGACCTGTTTCTCCTTGGGCAAAAGGCTCTGTTTAAAGTCCTGGACGGAGGAGTGTGGGTCGTCTAGCACTGCCTTGCGCCTGGAGCACGCTGCGAGGTGGCTCAGGGAGGGAGGGCCCAGGGGCCTCGAGGCACCTGGGAGCTCACTCTGCTCCAAGCAGAGCGGGCATGGGAAGCAGCCGTACGCGCGTGAGGGCAGGAGCTGTGCCCCCAGCAGCGTCCGTCCTGTTCCACAGAAGAGGGAGTGCACATGCGGGAGTTCAGTCCTGAGCTGGGTGAGGGACAGGCTCAGGCAGTGCAAGACCGGGAGGGTCTCCAGTCCCAGGGCCCTCCTCGCCCCCAGCGGTTGTGACAGGTGTGAAACCTGCGGCAGAGGTGAGGGAATGCACCGTTTAGGCGCTCCTGTTAGGGATACTGCATCGCCTCATCCAGTAACCTGGATTCTGGCGCGTCCACAGTAAGTTCCAGACTGTGTGTTTGCCATAAACACTCAGCGTGCAGCTGGTGGGCCAGAGCTCAGTAGCTGCCTCGGCTGTAGACTTTACGTCAGGTGACAGGTGCCGTGAACACAAGTGCGCCTTTGCACGCGTTTGCCTGCAGCCCAAACCCGGCCCTGCACGGGTCACGTTTAAGTGGTTCCGATGGCCTGTGACGAGCCTTGTTTAAGACGTACTGAGCCGTCTCCAGGTGTAGGGTGAGTGCACAGTGAGGGCTGGGCCCAGGCCGCCCAGTCCCCTGTGCAGGGAGGACAGGGGGACCTCCTCGCACTCCTCCATCTCCACACTCTGTGGTCGGCATTTCCATCTGTCCCCTCCCGGGCTGAGAGCGCTGAGGGTGGCCGGCGCTGTCCAGGGGACTCTGGAGGGTGGGGGCTGGTACTTGATGCCGGGCCACACCTTCAGGTAGCAGGGGCCTCGTGGGCGTTTACAGGGAAGCTGGAGGTGGGAGGTGTTGCCTGGCACGCACTGTCAGCAAGGGGGCCGGTGAGAGGGCGCCTTCCCCTGGGCGGAGCCTGACCTGCCGCCTCTGCTGTCGCCCGCAACCAGGAGACCAACGTGTTTTACGGGCACCACGCCAAGATCGTCTGCCTGGCCTGGTCCCCAGACGGCGAGCACTTTGCCTCCGGCGGCATGGACATGATGGTGTACGTCTGGACCCTCAGCGACCCCGAGACCAGGGTCAAGATCCCAGGTGACTCCCTTACCTGTCTTGGCTTCCAGGCAGCCGGCCCCAGGCTCCTCTGGTGGCCCTTCTGTCCTTCGGGGAGGCCGTCCGGGGAAGGCACGTCTCTGTCTCTTCTCCGTCACACCCCAGGCTCTGCGGCTCCGTGCTGGGCCCTCCCTCCCAGGGACCGAGAGGTCCCGGCGCAAGAGCAGGCGGTCTCCGTACAGGAAACATGTGCTGAGTTGAGGGGCCGCTCCTGACGTCTCTGTCTCAGTCCGTTCTGCCCACTGCGACAGAATCCCACGCACAGGGGGGCTTACATGTGACAGGAGTTAGTTGCCCACAGTCCTGGAGGCTGGAAGGTGTCAGAGTCAGGGTGCCAGCGTGGCCGGGGAGTGATGCGGACTCCGACCAGCGGTGTCCACAGTGTCGTGGCTGCAATGAACAAATTCACACGGACTGCAGAGGTCCTGTGGAGAAAAAGGGACGGCACGGCCACTGAGTGAGAGAGGGCCTGACCCCTGCCTGGGCAGGCTTGTATTGCTTTTCCGGGCACGTCACATCCAGGATGGTCCTGGTATACTATGCACAGGTTCCCGTTAGTGGTTACCTTTTATAGATAACAAGGAAAAGGATGTTGCTGATTACTTTAAAGAAAAGGATGTTGTAAATTCAAGGGGGAAAGCAGTCAAAGCTGGGTACACTCCATTCTTGGGAGGAGTAGCACAGAGTTTAAGAAGTTACTTTAAAGATGCACAGTAAACATTTGCCACTTCAATTCAGGGTTGAGGGAGTTTGAGCAAAAGCAAGCCTCCGAGCAGCCCAGGCACAAAGCAGGCCTGGTTCCCTGGCTCTCCGAGTCGGGCTGGGCTACATCCGCCACCACCACGGGAACCGGCTCCCTGTAGCTGAGGGCCTCCTCCGCATGGCAGGCGTCTCGTGTCCCCACGGCGTCCGGGGCTCTGGGATCTCCTTCCTGGGAGCACTGCTCCTGTCCATAACCTTCTCGCAGCGTCGCCGTGTGCCAGACTGGGTGTACAGCCGGCTTTGGGGGACGGTAACACTCATTCCAACCATCGCTGCCTCGTTTCCCCCGCCGTCCAGTCTCGCGTCTCAGCTACAGCAGCGTCCAGGGGACGCAGCATGTGAGCCACACGTGGACTCGATGTTTTTCTAGCAGCCACGTTTCAAGAAGTCGGTTTTCTTTAGCCCATCATTATTTCCGCACGGTGACAGTAGCTCGTGCCACAGGCTGTGTTGACCCCATGGCTTCTGCCCGGGGTGGGACCATCCTGTGGGGGACAGAGCCCCACGTGCGTGGCCAGTGGCAGCGAAGGGCACGCCGACCTTCACCTCTCATGCCCGGGTCTGGTCCTGTGAAGAGGGGACGGGGCTGCTTAACAGCCATTGTGTTTGGTATCTTGGGGCCAGCTGTTCTCAGCACAGGCTGCTCCGTTGTCCTTGTCCGAGGTGGGGAGGAGCGGAGGAGCTGGTTTTCCTAAAGAGCGTGTCTTTCCTCCGCAGACGCACACCGGCTGCACCACGTCAGCAGCCTGGCCTGGCTGGACGAGCACACGCTGGTCACCACCTCGCACGACGCCTCTGTCAAAGAGTGGACAATCTCCTACTGAGGACCCGCCCTCGGACGGACCGAATCAGGGACTAGAGTTTCACCGCAGCAGAACACAGCGTTTCTCTAAATATTTCTGTAACGCCCCCGCGCCCCCCACCCCACTCGCGAGGGAGGGGCCCTGACTCCCGACGACCCTCGTCTCTGCAGGGCGTTCGTGTCTATCCATGTCCTTCTGAAAGCTTTAGGCAGTGACAGTTTGCACATGAAAAATAAAGTGAGCACTTAAACAGTGTGTGGAGCATAACTCAAACCCACTCCCAACGCAGCCCGAGTGCGGAACATTCCAGAGGCAGAGCCTCAAAAGCACACAGACCGCTCCCGTGGCTCCTGCCGTCTGTCGAGGGAGGTTGTGTCGCAAGCGCACCTGCAGGCGGAGGCCGCGCGTGGAGGGGAGGGCGAGCCTGCAGCTCAGTGAGGCCTGGGTTCCGTGTGGCCCGCGTCCCATGGTCCTGGAATGTGGGCCACGCCCTGCGGTTACCCCCAGAAAGCCTCAGAGCAGCCGGCACACATGTGACCTTGTATTTCACCGTCAGTTTTTGTGCTTGATTTTAAGATTGGAACCGTGAGGGTTTTTTGTTTTTTTCTAATGTGTCCTAACTGTTGCTTGTCATTGTTTACAAGCCTAGTGGGTGGTGGGCGCTGTCTCCAGGGCGTTCGAGCCCGTTAGCCAGACCGAGGTGTCCTGTCCCCATTTTACCGTCACCCTTGGTGTTTCTGTCTTACTCCTCCTGTCCCCAAGATCAAAGTTAATTTAAAGGTAAAGAAGCCACTGTAACCTGTCGTCATTTTCCCCTCTTCTTTTCCAGTGCGGAAATTAAAAGTAAGTACAAAGCACTGATCTGGAGTTTTCTTGCGTGTGTCGGAGTCACTGGTCAGGTCAATGTCAGCTAAAAGCAACCCCCCCTGCACTTGTGAAAACACTGAGCGCTTTACAAGATCAGACCTAGAGATGATTAAATATCTTTTCTCTTTACTGTGGATGGCTGACTCTGTGTGGTGGGGCACCTGGGGGCTGGGGGCATGTGGTCAGAGATGGGTCGGGCACTGGGCTTGTTAGGTCTGCCTTTCCATGGGGGAGGGGCTGAGACTCCTGGGTCTTGTTCCCATGCCAGCCACCAAATCCCTGCGTCACCTGGGCTACCTCACCTCAGCCTTGGTAATCTCTTCCTTTACAACCCGAAGACATTGGACCCTCATTCCGTCAGTCCGCCGAGATTGGCTTGTCAGCACAGCCAGGGCCTTTCCTGACCGACTCACGTGGGCGGAGAGAGGGCGGGCGGAGTGCATCAGTGTCCGCCTGTGTGGGGTGGGGTGATGGTGGCACGCCTCGTCGAACTGTGTGGGGGGTGTAGGAGGTGCTCGGGTAAACCCTGAGACAGGCTGGCCCACAATAAATGGAATAAGCCGTTACTCCATTTACGTTAGTACATTATAGACACAGTAGTCATAGGTGTAAAAGGCAATTAACACACTACATGCATGTGGTAGCTGCCACTATGGTGAACACAGTTACTGCCCAGCTGATGGTGATACACAGCAAATAGTGCCCCGTGTCCCAGCAGCAGCTGGGGGCAGACCGGAGCAGGAAAACCAGGGTGGGCTTCCTGGAGCAGGTGGCCCTCCAGGTGGGGGAGGCAAACAGGACTCCAGTTGTGTCATCCTGGAACATACCCCAGGCCAGGTCCCCTGTCACCCAGGGTTCTTGAGGAGACTCCTTCCTTCTGTGGGGGTGAACAGTTGCAGCCCGGCATTCTTTGATATAAAAACCTGTTTTTTCCATGAAGCCCTGGACTTCTGTGAGTGCAGTTTTCTGACTGACCCCTCTGGCCACCACTTCCCCACATCAGGCTCTCTGACACCTCAGCCTCAGCAGCGACGGCGAGATGGCCCTCTGTGGTGGCGGCTGCCTGGCCCTTGCACTCGGCTGGGCAGTGCTCCTGTCCTCCACACACTTTGGCGCCGAGAGCACCCGCTGCCCCAGTGGGGACCGCCAGAGCTGTCTCCAGGCCCTGGCAGTCCGGGCCAGAGGGCCCCTTTCATTCGGAGAGGGTTGTGGGTTGCGCTGGGTGCTGGAAGAGGTTTACAACTTAGACCCTCCCAGCTTCTTTCTCTTCAAAGGAAATCCAGATGAGTTACCTGCCTTTTTCATTTCATTCAACAAAGCCCACTCAAATCATTTATTCACTTGTATTCATCGATTCTGTACTGTGAACTGGATACCCCAGTCCGCTCAGGGGACGTGCCGCCCTTGGAGAGGAGACAGGTGGGACTTGTGTCCTGGTGTCCGTGGAGTGCTGGGGAAGCACCTAACTCGGGATTCCATCCATCCAACACAGTCGGGCTGTGCAGAGCCAGCTCAGGAACCTGAATGACAAGCCTGGGGTGGGCGGGGGAGGGGAGGCAATGACAGTCCACCTTTGAGGGTTCTAGAGCTTCCCCAGGTAATCCTGCCTCCCTCCACGTGGAAGGCGGCCTCTCGTTCCCCCAGGCCCTGCTGCGGCCGGTTGCTGAGGCAGTGGATGTGCTCCGCAGAGAGCAGCTGGCAGCCGGGCTGGGCGGTGAGGCTGGGTGGAAGCCGAGCCAGCAGGCTGGACGCGCTGGAAGCTGGAAGGGTGACCCGCTGCTAGCAGGGCGTCCAGGAGGCCAAGCCCAGCCTGCCCACCAGGGCGGCAGAAGTGAGCAGGGCAAGTGCCTGGGGAATGCTGGGGCACTGGCAATGTGGGCGGTGGCATGTTATCTATTGGGCAGGTACAATATTACCAAAAACCTAGCTTAAAAAAATGCGTGGTTACTGTCTCATGGTTTCTGCGGCTCAGGAGTCTGAGCCACTTGGCGGTGTCCTGTCCGGTTCTGGCTGACTGACACTCGAGGCTCAGCCTGGGCAGGCTCCGCCTCCGACGGCAGCACGTGGTTGCAGGCAGCACGCAGCGAGCCGTGGCCCGCAGGATGGAGGGCCTTGGGCCGATGGCTGTGGACCGGATACAAGGCCCTCTCCCCCTCGAGCTCCCAGCACGGCGTGTTGCAGGTGTTCCACTCTCACGTGTGGTCGCTGCGCACACGCAGTCATGGGTAGCCCTCACCTTTGCCGTGTTCTCTGTCTAGAAGCAGGTGACAGGTTCTGCCCACATAGCACAGGAAAGCCAGGTCCCGGGGCCTCCTGAACAGTTTGCCGAGGTAGTCACATGGTGCTTATTCAATTACTTGTTAGATTGTGTGTGTGTGTGTGTGTACATATATATGAAGACCAGGTTATAATAAATTATAGGTACATAATAAATATGTAAATAGATTTTTGTAAAATATGATAGCTACATAAATGCATAGTATTTTACAATATACAGCTGTAATATTATACAATAAATGTATAAATATTTTTACAGAATAGTCATAAGATATATAATACAAATATGTATGTATATTATACAGGGTCCGACCTTTTTTATTATAAAATCTTCTATTACAAAATCATAAGCATGTAACTCTGTAACATAACAATATCACACAAGCATGCCTTATGACACTTTAGGTGAAATGCTCAAATTAAAACTATAAATCATTACACCCATACTATTACCCTACCCACCACACTCGAGGAGGCGTCACTTCTGCCGGACCTGGTATCTATGTATTTTATAGATATTCAAAAACCTATGGTATGTTTCACAATTAAAAAAATTTTAAACCATGAAGCCTTTTTTTTTGGGGGGGGGGTGATAAATTAGCTTCACGATGGAAGCTCCCAGGTGCGGCCGAGCAGAAAGGCTCCCGCTGCCCTCAGGGGCAGAATCCAAAACGAGAGCCGCGCCGGACGCCGGACTCGGGGGCCTGGGAGCACCGGCTGGCCCTTCCCTTCTCAGGCGTTGGAAGTGGCTCGGAAGTCACTCTGCATTACACGCTGCACTGTTTGAAAGTGTCCAGAAATTACTTCAACGCCTGATTTGGGTTTGAAAAACGGAAGGAATCATTTAAACCTATAACCGCTTTGCAAAGAATCGGCATTTTTGCAGCGCCTGGCACATGCGCAGTGCGTCCCTGCGAAGGTCACGCCCTCCGCCGCTCAGCAAAACTTGCGGGTCACCGCCCATGCGCCACGTCTTCCGTGCCACCTGCAGTCCCAGGAGTTTCATGCACTTCTGCCCGTTGTGACGAGCTGTTTATTCTTAAACACGACTTCCACCGGCTGGCCCTTCTCTAAGAACGTGACAGTTTTGGACACGCACCAAGTCTTCACTGAACTCCCATACTAATTCCTAACCATGTATTTTCATTGTCTGGGGTTTTCTAGGTGCACAACGGTGGCATCTGGACACTATAGCACTTGGGGCTTCCTCCTTCCCCAAAGCCATAGGTCTGACTTTGTCTTTTGGAAACAAGATACTGAAAAAGCTTTAAGCTTCCACTGCGTCTGGCAAATCCCAGGCTGTCAGCACCCGCCTGGGGCAAGTCTCTTAACCTGCCTGGGCCTCCGCTTTTTTGTTTATCATCCGGGACTGACACAGACTCTTCCTCACCAGGTCGTCGTGGAGAGGGAATAACGCCTGCTTTTAGCACCGTGTCAGCCGGTCTCACGGCTCAGTGAGTAGGAGGAAACTCAGAGTTGTTATTAGCATTTGGCGGGAACCAGGAACAGCAAGCCAGGGGCACCAGGTGGTTCGTTCCACGTAGGCGGTGGGAACAGGCCCATGTTGACATGTGACATGTGTTGTGTCACCTCCCTCCTGTGCTGGGTGCCTTCCAAGGGTTTTCTTTTCACCGCCCCCCCCACCCCAGCCTGAGGGAGGTGCAGAGGCCATCTCAACACCCCACAGCTCACTGGAAGGGAAGCGGGGCTCCAGCCCAGTCCACCCGCTGCGAGGCCTGGGCTCATCGCGCTGGTCCGTCCCGGGGCCGGACCAGGCGTTCATTCAGCCTGGAGGCTCTCAGCCCAGCTGCAGGGGAGGACTACCCCAGGGTCTCCGACAGTGCACCAGTGCCTCAGCCCAGCTCACACCAGATGGATCTGCCTCTCCCAGGGCGGCTGTGACACGCGTATCTCTTCAAGGTCATCGTTAGGACCAGGGCTGAGGGCCACTGTGGGTGGCATCTCAGACAGTAACCCCGGAAGCCTCACCTCCTACTCTTTGTCATACATCCATCATTACCACCTGTGGTGATTCACTGTATGTGTCAGCTCGGCTGGGCTCGGTGCCCGGGCATTTGCTCAAACATTGTTCTGGGTGTTTCGGTGAAGGTGGATGAGATCAAGATTTAAATCTGTGCGCTCGGAGTAAAGCAGATCACCTTCCATAGTGCAGGTGGGCTGCGTCTAATCAGTTGAGGCCTGAACAGAAAAACAACTAACTTTCCCCGATCAAGAAGGGATTCCTCAGCAGACAGCCTTTGGACTCACACTGCACCTCTGCCCTGCACTTAGGCCTGCGACCCTGCCCTGCAGATTTTGGGACTTGTATCTCCACAAATTACGTGAGCCAGTTCCTTAAAATAAATCTCTTTGTATACATACCTGCATCCTACTAGTTCCGTTTTTCTGGAGAACCCTGACTAATACAATGCCATGGTCAAAACTGGCCCCTTGTTGGACGGCTGCCTGGAAAGCATCCAGCTCTGGTTCTTCTGTGGACAGCCACGACTGCAGAGTGGGTGGCCCGGAGCACAGGACTCTCAGGCCAGGGGAGGCCAGTCCGGACCGCCTGGTCTAACCAGCCGCAGCAGAGGCACAGGGATGGAGGTACGGCTGCCTGAAGTCCGTGCACAGCCAGGGACGGGACTCCTCGGGGTGAGGACAGTAGCTCCCTCCCGGGCTGGTGTGCCCCACTGGGGGGCATTTGGCAATTCTGGAGACATTTTTGGTTGTCGTGATGGGGTGAGGGAGGGGTGGTGGGTTTGCCGCTGGCACCCGGTGGGCAGAGCCCAGGATGCTGCAGCCGGCCCCCAGTGCACAGGACAGACAGCGCCCTGCGACAGGAGCAGCCGGCCAGAAATGTAACACAGCTGAGGCAGACAGACTCTGGGTTTGCACGGGGAAACACTTAGTCATTCAGGAAATTAAGGTCTCACCCCTTGGGGGGAGGAGGGTTGCGCTGAAATCAGGAAGTCAAATCAGGAAGTTGCCTAACAGGGCAACAGGGAATACACTTGAAGGACTGGAAGAACAGGCTGGGGGAACGTGGCCGTGGCCGAAAAGGCCAGGGAGCTTCGAGGAACCTTAAGAAGCCAGCCAGCCAGCCTTGGAGGCAGGACCAGGATCCCAGCCCGCGCGCATGTGCGGCTTGGACGACGCTCCTCGCCTGGGGAGTCCCGGCTCCGAGTCTTAGTGCGAGACCCGAGGTGGTGAGTGGCTGTCCTGTGTTGCGTGGCTTGCAGCTGTTGTTTTTATTTTCGGGAGCAAACTGACAAACTCAGTGGGGAAGCCGGGAGAGCAGAGGTCTGCACTGCTCTCTGACTCGGTGATCTTTGGTACCTTGGTGGGGACGTGGCCGTGGGGATCGATCCCACTGAAGGTGGGGACGTGGGCGTGGGGAACACTCTGGTGCAATCTTTCTCAGGTCATTGTCTGAGACCTGATAATTCTGCTTCTGGGTACAGGAGCTGAACACACCCTCCTGCAGGCGGCACGGGGAGAGGGGACAGGGCAGAGGGCACAGGGCACGTGTGTCACAGCACTCCTGCTGCTCTGCAGGGCTGCTGACGGCCGCCCAGGTCTCCGTCCTCGTGTCAAGCTCTGTGTAAGCCCTCAGCGTCCCTTTCCTGCCAGTCCAGTGAAGCTGTCACTGTCTTCCCATTTTGCAGCTGAGCAAACGGAAGCTTGTGAGGTTAAGTACCTTGGTCAAGGGCATGCTGCTTGGAAACGGCAAGACTGGGAGTCCAGCACCCCTTCTGCCAGGCCCCTCTGGCAGTGTGTGTCCACTAGACCACCCCCTTCGCGATGAGAAATAGGAGCGGGAAGTGCGGAAAGTGCTTCTCCCGCCACTACTGACAGTCCTTCCATCTCGTATTTCTTCCTTCTTCCTTTCTAGAGAAAAGCTGCAGAAAGATTGGCTTTCTATTACAGAAACAGAGGTCAGCAGGTGTGGGGGTGAGGACTCAGCTTGACCAGACTGGGGAGTCTGCTTGTAACAAACATGGGGCTGCTTGTAACAAACGTTCTTACAAGGAAATGACACCTGACATACGCTGAGCCCACGGGCCAGGCGTTTGAAGGGTTTTCCGTGTCGGCATTAGTTCGTTCTCAGGGCGACCCTGTGAAGCAGGTGGGATGTTTGTGGCCTCCAGTGAAGAAAGAGGAAACCAGAGAGGTGGAATGGCCCACCCAAGGTCAGTGGCTGGAGCAGGAAGCCCAGCTGAGCAGGTTCGGGCTCCATGTGTCCAGCCGCCAGGTCCGGGAAGCCGAGCAGGGAGGCCGCCTGCTCAGCTGAGCTCCTGCTCTGCTCCCTGCAACCCACGTTCTGGGCGCTTCATCAGACTGCTCTTGGCTTCAGTGTTCTCATTGTAAAATGTGGGTGAAAGCTGTGTTCCCCCACCCAGGGCGGTTTGAGGGGTGACATCTGTAAAGGAATCAATAATTTATTGCCGCCAAAGTTTCATAATCGCTGAACCGTGCCTCTGTTCCCTTTAGGGATCCGGGTAAGTGCCCCTGAATGAGCCTGGGATGCTGGGTGCAGCGCATGGCCCTGTGGGATGGCCAGAGGGTTGGGGAGGGGGTATGTTGACCGGGGACTGGCGCAGGGAGTGACGCACTGTGGGGGCAGTGTCGGGGAAGGCCATGGGGGCTGCATTTCAAGAGGAAAGAAGAGAGTGTGGACTAAAACTCTGGGCCCTGGCCGACTGACTGATCAGGGGCCTGGAAAACTCAGCCAGGGGTTTCCCCAACCTCCACCTGGACTGACCCCCCACCCCCAGCCCACAGGCACCGTCGTCAGGTGAATTCTGTCTCCTGTTTAGGTGAGAATCTCCTCATACTGACTCTCTAGAGTTTTCTATAATTGCACCTAAACCTCCACTCAAGTGCACGGTCGTTCAAGGTCTGGTTCGCCCTCTGGCACCCTGCCGCTTCGGACGGAGTCCCTGGGAGCGACGGCCCGCACAGACCTCGCAGAGAGGCCTCCGCCCTGCTTTGGAGGACACAGTGCCACTCTTGGCGCTTTGGCTGGTCAGGGAATCTGAAGCTAATTAGATTGGACCCATGAACAACGCAGCCTGCTTTCCGACTGTGCACAGCCCTCCTGCAATTAGGCGAGGCCAGGAACGCAAGGTGGGGCAGCTGTTACCCACCAACGCTGGGTGGCCAGAGAGTTATGGTGCTGACTAAAGCTTAGCTTCTCTGATCGTCGTGACGCTTTGTTCCCTTTCTCCAATCTGAGCAGAAACCAGGAGTCAGTGACAGGGCGAGCACGGGAAAACCAGGCAGCTTGCAGAGGGCTGCGCTCGCCCGCAAACCTCCTTGATCCCAGCCACCAGTCCTCTGGAAATTCTCTTCTGACCAGACGTTACCGACTGGTGCACACGTGGGGCCCCATCACCCCGCAGTCCAACCTACTGGATGGGGGCCTGCCACTTCTCTGCCCCTGACATGGGTCACAGTAGCTGGAGTTGAATTCCATCCAAGTAACTTGCTAATGCTAGAGGAATAAGCCTTTGGGAGCCTCTAAGCCTCAGTTTGCAAATCTGTAAAACAGGCCTGATAGTGAATGACCTCCTGCCTCGGGTTGCTGTGGTGTGTCACAAGGTCACATGTGAAGTGACCCGAGAGGGTCTAGTGCATGTGACAGACTCAATGAGAGGAAGTCTGTTTCTTTCTCGATGTGGACCCAAAAGACTGGAAGGGTCTTCTCAGCCAGTCCCGGGTGTTTCAGACCGTGGAACCCGGGACGTTTCCCGGTAGTTTGTGGATGAGTGTGCTAATTTTGGTTTTTCTGCCTGCATTTTCATGTCTGTTTGATTTTATGCACATCATTGCTTAAAATTGTCCACAGAGCTTTAAAAATGCTCCAGCCCAGAGAGGAGCCTGGCTTTGGGAGCATTAATCAACAGCCAGGCTGAGCTCCGCTGGCTTCAGGCAAAGCGAGGTAAAAAATATAAATAACTCTAAGTTATGTATAGAAGTGATGTATCGTTGGTGGCGAGCTGAGGCTGAAGTGTGGGAGCACTGGTAAGCCCAATGGTTCGTCTGAAGGCTGCGGATCAGCATGGGCAGGGGTGGGGTGGGCTTGGCATGTGCCAGCTTTCAGATGCCCCGCCCCATCCCAGACCCATCACATTGGAATTCCATAGGCCTGGGATGTGCCTGTTCTCATCAGCCACCCTGGCCCTGGCCTTGTGGGGGCAGTAATGAGCCACTCATTTACAAAGGTCAAGACCAAAGGTCAAGACCCGGAGGATGCCCGCCAGCCCGTGCCAGGCAGCGGCACATTGACCCCCCGGGAGGTGCTGAGCCAGTGGCCACCCAAGGCAGCGAGGGGCGTGGAGCTGCCGTTCTGGGTGCACCAGGGCTCTTTGGGAAACTCTGTGGTCAATGCAGAAGTTGAGGCTTCTCTGAGTGTGTCCAGCCTGGTTCCCTGGGACAGGAAGGACTCAGAGAGGCCGGACAAACACTCAATCCAGCGACGTAGTTTGAGGGTGCATTTGGCATTCCTGCTCAGGCAGATTGCAAGGCAGTGAGTAACTCCCACATCTGGAGCCTCCGGTATTTGCTGCCCAGAAGGCACTGCTGAGACCGTCTGAACATCCCACACCTGCACATTCCCCGAGGTGCCCACAGCCTGGTCACAGCAGGTGCTTGGTGACCACAGAGAGTTTGCAGGGGGAGGAAAACCTCTATCCCCCTGAGGGACACCCCTGGGCAAAGTCTATGTGTAAAAGCAGCAGGATGGTCTGGCAGCTGGCAAGCCACTCACCCTCCAAGGCTTGATGTATCCATCTTGCAAACGGATTCTTTCAGGGCGATTAAGGGGGAAGAGTGCTGGGGTTTTATATGAGGCTCTGAAAGTAACAAGTTGCTGCTTGTTATTGGACACACTTAATCCGTGTAGATTTCCATCTTTGCTGCAGAACCAAACTCCAGCGTAGCCGTGGAACCCTGCTGACTCATTGCAGTGGCTCTCTCCAACACCTTTCCAGTGGTCCTTGCGATTCGGACCATCCAGTGTATTCTGTGGTCTTTCTTGGCTAGCAGGAGAGGAGGGTAAAGCCGGGAATGGGGGTCAGGGGCGTTCGGGTGGTTGGTGATGTGGGCTGTGAAAAATTCACAAAGAGAAGAAAATGTAGAGAATGAAGTTTTTATTCTCTCTCCAAGAAAGGAGAGGGTCATGGTGTGGAGGGATGCCACAGCATTGGGGTGGGGGGCAGGACTTTGAGTTTTTACTGGGTTATAATTGGAATCAAAAGGCGGGGGTTGCTGTTGTGTGGCCCCCAGGGCTGTTGGAGTGTTCTTCCAGGAGGCTGCAGTGTGTTCCGATGTTATCTTCCGCCCGTGGGTGTAGGGAGTGTTTTGTTCTGTTCTTGCTTTCCAGTAATTCCCAGTCCTGGGGACATAAACTCAGAAGAGTGAGGTGGCTGTCACGTTTAACAAGGTCACAGGCCTGCTCGGCCAGTGGTGCTACAACAGCAACTGGGGCTGGCATTACCCTTTCCAGGGGATGACCTCTGCTCCTTCTGGCATCTCTTCCCATGGTCCCACCTAGGAGACGCCCCTTGGCTGGGGTGCTGGTGGCTTTGACCTTTCCCAGCCACCCAGCCTTGGAGGTGGTACTGGCCAAGGCTTTCTCACAGGTTGTTGCTGAAACCGGATAAGATCGTACGACCTCAGAAGTAACACTATAAACAATGTTTTTAAGTTGATGATGGCCATGTATTTGCTTAAGTACTGACTGACAGACAGATGGATAGACAAACTGATGGACTGGCTTTGGAAGCTTCAGGTGGGAAGAGCCTCACTGTCGTGGGAGAAGAGGGGGAAGCCTGGGCGGAGAACCAGGACACCTGGCTCGGGGGTGACGTGCTTACGGCTCAGGGGTGACCTTGAGTTACCTCTCTGCCCTTCGGTCCTCTCATCGTGAGTGTGAAGTGCAGCCCCGTCCACCCCACAGAATTCCCCGGGACGATTATTTCTGATAATGAATGTGAAAGGGCTTTGTAAATGGTACAGCTCGAGACAAAATGTTACTGGTTCCCAGTACTGTTTAATTGGCATTGCTTATTGATTTTCCACAACAGCCTGTGAGATGGGCTTGGGGAGTCACATCTCCCAGCCCAAAGGCACAGAACATGTGCCCCCACAGTGCGGGCTCTGGCTCCTCTCTGAGCCCCGCCGCTGCACCCCGTAAAGATCGCCCCGAGTGTGGGAAGTTCCCGGGGGCAGCCAGGAGCCAGGCACTACGGAGACCCTCAGAGGTGCAAGCCACCTGTACCCCGAGTGTCTGCCACACTCAGCCACTCCTCCACACTGTGGTTTCTTCGCCGTGACTTATTCCTTTCCTTCTTTTTAAAAAATATTTGTGGATGTTTTAGAAAGAAGGGAAGGGAGGGAGAAAGAGAGGGAGAGAAACATCAGTTGGCTGCCTCTCGTGTGCACCCTGACCGGGGACTGAACCTGCAACCCAGGCGTGCGCCCTGACTGGGAATCGAACTGGAGAACTTTCCATTTGTGGGATGACACCCAGTCCACTGAGCCACGCTGCTCAGGGCGATTTCTTACAGCATGAGTCCTGTTTTATTGCTTTCCCTTGAACCTTCCTGGAATTAGGTGGGCCAAACAGTTCAACGCAGGGTGAGGCAAAGCAGGTGTGCCGTTGTTTGTATGGGAAATACTACAGCAACAAATAAATAATCATACAACAACACACTGTGATTTGTGTGCTCACAAATGTAAACCTACTTTTGCCCACCCTGTGTGTCCTTGGGAGTGACACACAAGCCTGGGATGGGGCTGCAGGTCGAACTGTGTCTTCCCAAAAAGCGATGGGACATCCTCATGCCCACTGTCTCTGGAGGTGCACCGACGTGGAAATCGGGTCATCGCAGATGCAGCTAGTTAAGATAAAGTCACACCGGAGAGGGTGTGCCCTGGGACACTTGGACCACGTGAAGACCAGAGCTCCAAGCCAAGGAGGGCCAGCCCACTCCCGGAAGACAGGAGAAGGGCAGGGACCACACCCGCACCTGCAGCCCTGGAGAAGGCGTGGCGCTGCCTCGGACTTCCAGCCTCAAGAGCTGTGAGAAAGCACATTTCTGTTGTCTGAAGCCCCCCAGTTTGCAATGGTTTGCTCTGAAGCCCTAGGGAATGTCGGGTGCCTTGTGGAAGCGTAGCGAGGGCCCCGGGCTGCAGCCCCGCCCAGCGACACGCTCCTGTGCGTCCAGCGGCATATCCCCGAATCTTGCTTTTCCAGTCTGCAAGAAGGAGGAGGAGTTGTGTGGGATCCATTCCGAGCAACTGGGCTGGTCCCGTCTTCTTGTCCCACTTACCTCTCCGGAGAGATGGCCCGGCATGGTCCTCACCCTGCATTCCGGCCGCTCCTCAGCCTGTTGGTCCTCCTGCTTGGAATCTTTCCCTCTCCCGCCTGCTGCCGGGCAGTCAGGAGCCCTGTCCTGGTTCTCAAAGACGCCTGTGTCTTCAGCAATTGTGACCACAGCCCCGCTGTCCACAAGGCTTAGCTTCTCTCATCCTCCAAGTCTTTGCTCAGATGCCCCCCTTCCAGGGAGGCCTCTCAGAACCATCTTTTTAAAACCTGCAATCTCCCCAGCTCTGCCACCACCCTAGTCCTCCCATCCCCATTGTTACGGTTTTTCCCACCGCGTCTGTCACCTTCAAATACCCCGTGTCATTGACACACGTGTCTTGTTTTAGGATCTGCCCCACTCCCTGGAATGGAAGCTCCATGAGGATGGGCATCACTGCCCGGGACAGCGCCTGGCCTGGTGCCGGGGCTGCACCTCAGTTAAGGTGTGTTGAGTGAGTGGAGAGACATGGGCCACTCGGTCACAGCCGTCTGTTGTGTGTCTCTCTTCCTCCTGGCACCGTGAGCTGCTTCCAGGAGGGACTTTGTCAGATTCATTTCTGTGTCTCCGGCCACTCACCAAGGGCCTGGCTCTTAGTAAGCCCTTGGGAAACCTATGTCGAGTAAATAAATGAATAAGTGAATGAATGGATGGATGGATGGATGGATGGATGGATGGGTAGGTGGATGGATGGATGGATGGATGGATGGATGGATGGATGGATGGATGGTTGGATAGGTAGGTGGATGGATAGGTGGATTTCTTTCCCAGAGGAGAGATTGCTTGGCAAAATATAGCAAATGGGTATCCCCATGTGGCCTCACCTGCGGCTGCTGGGATGTTCAGAGCCCCAGGAATAGATCAGGACTATAAAAGTTGAACACCAGGAGCAAATCCAGCTGGCTGGAGCAAAACAAGGAGGTAATGGTGGTGTCTGCCTTGACTCTGCTCCTGTCTTGCTCTGCCTCTTTGCCTCTTGTTGGGAGGGAGAACTTGTCCTCCCTGATCTCTGAGCATCTGCCCTCTGCACCCCATTGCACAGAGAAAACCCCTGCCTGCCGCCCCGTCCCCAGCAGCTGCTTCTCAGGAAACAGGGCAGGAAGGAGGCAGCAGCTCCCCGTGGCTCCTCGGGCCAGCAGCACTTGGCTTTGCC
>PVIA01005236.1:0-119269 GCA_004024845.1 Tonatia bakeri
GGTTAGCAACAGGGAAGTGAGAGGAAGAAAGAGGGGGAAAAGATATAGAGAATAAGTAGAATAGACAATAGGTAGAAAATAGACAGGGGGAGGGCAAAGAATAGTACAGGAAGTGTAGACACTGAAGAACTTATGACACATGGACATGAACTAAAGGGGGGAATGTGGGTGGAGGGGGTGGGCAGGGTGGAGGGGAGTGAAGGGGGAAAATGGGACAACTGTAATAGCATAATCAATAAAATAAAGAATAATAAAAAAAGAAAAGAATAGAGTTGCATTAAGTTATAACTGTCCTGTAAAACTTTTCTGTCATAAATGCTAGAGTTCAGTAGTTTCTGGTTTTTAAATAAGTGGGCTTTCTCAGTAATTCATAATGGTTCTAGGCTTAGAAAGCCAGGGTCTGGGTCATTTCACGCTCACCCTACACAATGTATTCTGTATGCTGCAGGAATGACTAAAATGGCCAAGATGATTGACGAGAGGCAGCAGGAACTGACTCACCAGGAGCACCGAGTGATGTTAGTGAACTCCATGAACACCGTGAAAGAGTTGTTGCCAGTTCTCATTTCAGGTATCTTACGGGGAAGAAAAAAAGTTAACATGTCCTAAACTCTGATGGTCATTTTCTTTTGCTGCTTAGTTGCATAGCCTTCTGCCTGGGTAAGAATGAGACCTGATGGACTGGGTATTACCTGAAGGCTGCAGCTGCTTGGCTAAGAACCAGTATTTATCTTCTCTAATGCCCTTCTTGTCTTGCTCTTTGTTTAAAATTGTCCTTTCTGTTGCTGAGTTCTGGTCTCCTGAAGCTCTAACTAGCCCTTTTTCTGGGAGTGGAATCTCCTCTAGAAACTCTAGTGTTGGATGTGTCGATTTGACACCTTTATTTGTATTACAAAAAAACAATTAGGAGCTGGATTGGATATTATAGAGCACTATATGATAAGGAAGTGAACCCAGAACCCTTTTCAGTGTTGTGTTAACGCAGCACTTTTCTTTAAAAGACATTTAACTGTGGAGCTGGTGGTCTGTGCCCGCTGGGACCACCTTCACGTTGGGCAGAGCCCAGAAAGTTACCATGGTGACTGTTCTGTAACCTAGCAAAAGGGAGCTGCACATACTGACTCTAGTGTGTAGCAGACACCTCATGGTTTTTGTAAGTTATCTTAGTCAAGTTGTGGGTTAGTTAGTTTAACTCCCAGAGGACAGCTTTATTTTAAATATCTTATGAAGCATGTCACTGTGACCCCGAGCTACTGCCTTCCTGCTTTGGCATTTCAAGTAGTAGCTAAAAAGGAGATGTGGGTGTAAGAGTTCAGAAAGCCTTTACATGAACTAGAAAACGAAAATTTGTAAACAGAGTAAAACTTTGTAAACCAACTGAGCCACCTGGCCAGGCCTGTAAATAGAGTCTTATAATCTCCATGGGAAATATGTTTTTGAGGTCAGCTGTTTGGTGTGGCAGAAAAGTTGCTGGAAAGAGGATTTCTTTCTAAGCCGGGTAACTCAACAAAGTATTGATTAGTCTCTGTTTTTACACTTTTAATTATTTTATAGGAAGATAATCTTTTTCTCTAATGCTTCATATTATTATTATTCCTCCTCCACCCCATCCCCCAATCTCCCCTCCCCGTTCTCCTTCTTCTTCTTTCCTTTTGGGGTTAGAAAGTCCCATGGTGAGAGAAATCATGGAGGATAAACTGAACACTTTGGGACCTTCTATTAGGACTGGGGAAAGCAGGGTTCTCCAGTTACAGTTTTACTGACTGTTTTCATCTTGTCCCATTAGGCTTGTGTTAGGTGGGCACACTGTTAGGGCTGGGATGCGAACTGACTTAGAAGGACATTGGGTACTTTGTGATGATAGGTCATCAGTATGTACACGATAAATTAGTTCCCTAGTCATGCTGTAGTGATGTCTCACACCTTCAGCTTTCATTACAATGAAGGTCACTGATATTGGAACTTTATTGGCAGACTTGCAGTGTTTGTTTTCATATATCTTTTTACACCTTAGAAGCCCAAAACATGTGTTCAAGGTGTAGGTCATTTTGTAGGAATATTGTTATACAGCAGAATTCAGTCCCAAGCTTGGTTTTTGATATTTTGCTTATTTTTACAGCTATGAAGATTTTTGTAACAACTAAAAACTCAAAAAACCAAGGCATAGAAGAAGCTCTGAAAAATCGTAATTTTACTGTAGAAAAGATGAGTGCTGAAATTAATGAGATCATTCGTGTGTTACAACTCACTTCTTGGGATGAAGATGCCTGGGCCAGCAAGGTAAGTTTTATTGGAGGAAAAATGAGCAAAATCCCAAATTCTCTCCTCCTGGGAGTCTGATTGTCTCACATTTTATCTTATAACTATGTGTAGCATAAGACTACTCAGATGTTAGGAAGGTAATTTCTTGTTCACCTTTGTTTCATGGGTTACTACTTGCTCCTTTTGCAAATTCCCTTTGCTCCAAGGTAGAACAATAAATAGGTATGTGGGGGTGAATGTTGGTCGAAGGGTGAAATGTGTAGCTTTTCCTTGAGGCAGAAGTCTCATTGATGGGGCTGGTGGAGGGATTCTGGCGTGGCGTGGGCTCCCCTGGGTGGGAGCCCTGCCTTTTATGTGCGCGGTTGTTAGGCAAGTAAGAGACTTCATATGCCTGTGACTGAATTTTATGGAAAACTTTTCCTAAACCAACCTTTGACCCCGAGAAATCTACAGAAAAAACTCTTGGCATTTCTGGGTGTGTGCCTTCATTATTCCATTTTCCCTAAGGAAAGCTTAATTAAAATACTAGTTTTCACATTTGTTGGTTAGTTTGAGGAGTCTCTTCACTCTTTAGAATTTAGTCTAGAATTTCTTCTTAGACTCCAAAAGGGTTAGTGGATTCCTTCTAGAGCCCAGCAGCAGTGGTTTTGTGTTGCTGCTGCTCTGGTCTCCTTCTCCGTCTAGTGACAGCTTTGAGGGAACAGACACTTGGGCTTATACTTCCCTTGTAGGAGCCTAAGATGCAGGCAGTGAGGGAATCCCACTGTCTCCAGCATCCCGCTTCCCCACGTGTGACCCAGATGTAGTCTCCAGGGTCACCTAGCAGGGTGATAGTAGACTAAGGAGGGGATTTTGTAGTATGGCTTCCATTTGGTGCCCAGTGGGGCTATTTGTCCTCTAGGTCACCTTCAAGGTAAGGTCAAAGCTGGGGCCTCATGTCACCAGCCCTCTCTTGTTGCCTAGAAAGTGAATCTAAATATGTGGAAGAAAGTAGTCAGCTTACCTTAATTTTAGAATTGTTTATAGAGGCATGGAGTTGTTGAACAAGTGTTATGACTATATTTTAAATCTGTATGGTAAAATCATTTTAAGTCTGATATTTTACTTAATTTTGCTTTTACATATTTGACAGCTTTCATTTTCCTGTTATGACTTCTTTATGCATCTTTTTTTTTCTCTTGTTTGTTTTATTCTTTTTTCTCACGTTTAGAAGGTAAGCTTTCTCTTGCCCTCTAGTTTTTTTCTCACTTAAAAGAGAAAAAGCATGTCTGTGAGGTTTTTTGTGCTGTGTGCCATGCCTTACTCTGTGTGCCGGTGTGTACCACTGCGCTCGAATATGCGTCAGAGTGTGGTTTAATGTGGGGCTCCAGGCTGTGCTGGGCAAACTGTTTGACTCCAGCTCATCCTGAGCTATTTCTTTGGGGAAAGCAAAAGAAAAGGCATTTCTATGGGATATAGGCTTTCTACACTTAGTGGGCGCTTGTATCTGTTTGAGCAGGCTCCTGAGAACTCTTCTGACCTAGTCACTCCCGCTGGCTTCATTTGAGGGGCAGGTTTCCCCAGATAGCTGGTGACCCCTAAAGTTACCTGTGGACCCTGCTTAGGAAATTTCCAGCTGATGTCATCACTCTATTTGCCCCTACTACTAGTCTCCTTTGCAGGCTCTGGAATTTTGCTTTTGGAGATGGGTCATTGAAATTTTAAGCCATAATGAAAATAGGTAGGCAGAGTTTAGATGGGACAAGTGTCCTTCACAATAGTCCTAGTCTTCAAAATCAAAAGGAAAAATGTAAGGTATATCTAAAGTTTTTCCGAACTTCAGTCCATGGCTCACTGCATGTTCTGCTATTTGAGCTGTCAGTCAGCTGTAATCTCCATGACCTCATGCTCCCCTAACCCAACCTCTTTCTTTCTTCTCTTTCCTTTGCTCCCAGCAGATGAGAAACAGTAAAAAGGAGAAGCAGGCATTGCAGCCTTAATGTTTATCTGTTTTTGGAGGGAAAGAGTCATCCATTATTTATTAATTAAGTGTTACTGAGCTTTATTTTGTGTATTGTTGAGAGTTACTTCTTTTAGAAAAATGTGCTCAGTTGAGTTTTTCAAGATGAGGATTAGACCCTTGGGGGGATACACTGTACGAGGAAGATGGACCTGGGCCCCACTGGGTACACAGTCTTGTAGCTGTCTCAGTTTTATGCTGGTCCAGAAGGAACCAGACTGTTAGGATGTTGCAAAACTATCAGAATAAAAGAAAAAATAAAATTATCTTGGCCAAAAGAAGCTCGAGTACATAATGGCATCAGAGAAGGCAAGAAATGCTTATTTTTAACCTCACTTTGCTTTTGTTATACATTTACCTGGTTCAAAAAAATCAATTGTTTAGAAAGATACACATGACAAATCTCACTCCTAATCCCATTCCCACCCACCTGACCTCCTCTTACCCACTCTGAGTAATACTTTTTATTAGTTATAAGAGTATTTAGAAAAAAGAAATTTTACATTGGTAATGGAAATTGGTAGCTAGGGTTTTTTTTTTTCCTCCCCAGTTTTAGTAGCATTATGCATCTTACATTGCTCAGTTGTAAGGAGTGAATCAATCAGACCCCATGTCCGTCTGTGTCCCCGGCTTCCCATTCTGTTTAGTATTGTACATACAGTATCTTTTACCTCCTCTTGCCCCTGCCAATAAAGAATTAACTTTGTCTTACCATACTTGTTTCATGCTTCCCTTTTGGTGCAGTTTTCTTCTGGAAAGTGATGGTTCCTCTAGAAAAGTGGGGGATGAAAGTAAGTGGAAAAAATTCTTGATAAAAGTGCATCTTGCTGAGTAAGTTAAGGTTTTAAAGAGGCAATGAAATAGCTGATCATTTTACCTCTATAGCTACATTCAAATTGCAGATCTATAAACTTAAAAGTACCTTGACTTTAAATACTTAATTAAAAATTTCCCCCTCTTTAAATCAACAATCATCTTATAAATGATCACTAAAAATTAGTTTAGTTTTTTCTTTAGTTTTTACATTATGAAACAAAAGAATTCGTGAATTAAATGATTCTGATTTAACCCCTTATAATTTTTATATTTATTTATTTATTTATTTATTTATTTATTTATGTATGTTACTTGTATTTTGATGAGTGCTGAGAATCAAGGGGAAATGTGAAAAAACTTAAAAGTGTTTTGTTGCTAATAGTTTTTGAACCCAGTTTTTGAGCCCATATAGGTGCTTCTGCAACTGCATCTTGAGTCATTAGATGCTGTTATTCAGGATTAGTTCCTGTGGTGGGTCTACCACTGTGGTGCCTAGGCTGGTGGTGGTGAAGTGTAGTGACTGACTCAGATGTCTCAGATTACTCTGCTCTACCAAAAAAGGAAATAGTGGTCAGAACATGCAGTCCTTTAATGCTTGCCCTTACTGCAGACCGTTGGGATTTTTTTCTCATTTTTGAAAAAATAAGGTTATACATGAGGTTTTTATGAAGCTTCTAGTGTTTTATTTTAGCAGCTAATACAATGAAAGATTTATCTGTTAGAGTTTCAGATGAACAGTTAATGCAGGTGTTTATGATATTTTATGCCTCTCTGTAAACAGGAGAAAAGCCCACAATGTTAAGGGAATTGATGTTTCCTTCTGATCCAAGTGATCTCATCTGAGATCTAGTTGGTACATCTGATTGTGTTTAGGCGGCAAAGAATTTCAGAGCCGAGTATTCTTAGAAATGAGGAACCGAAACCTGGGAGGGTAACTTGCTTGAAGTCTTGGGGCTAGACACCTCTGTCATCATTTAAATGCAGTTTGTAAGATTTTGTTCTACTGCCCAATCTCTTCTTTCCAGAAATGTCTTTGTTTAAAACATTGATTTGGGTGTGGAAATGTGGTCGGGGTAGAGTAGAGTAGGAAGAGTAGGGAGGGGAGGTGTTCATGGGAAAAACGGAGAGTAGCTTGGGCAGTGAGAGGGGGTCCTGGTCCCTTACGTACAGTTTTCAAGAGCCTGTGATTGCAGGACCTTACTTTTCCTCACAGTTCCTCTTGATTGCCTATAAAAGGAACTCAGTGGTTCTCAGTATTATTCTGTGTTACTTAGATCTAACTTTATATCAAATTTCAGGACTGTTTCAGTTCTTGGGAATGCATGTAAGACAGAGTTCTTTTAGGTTGTTCTTCCACCTTTTGGTATGTGGCGGAGAATGCCAAGGCACTGTGGTTTTCATCTGTAACACAAACTCACTAGAGTTTTACAGTGAAAGGGGCTGTAGGAGGAGGGGACCAAATCTGTGCCTGCTGTCACCAAAGCTACATAACTAGATCTGGTCTGTTATATACTCACTCTTAAAATAAAAAAAAAAAAGGAACCAAAAAAACCCAGAGAAGAGATTGGTGGGGGCTTTTTCCTGTATTTGAGATTTTACAATGAAAAATACTCATATGAAGGTGCCATTTTTTTTCTCTTCTATGTTATGCCCCCATTATACTCTGGGTACTTAGATTTACACGACAAGGTTTAACTAAAGCTGTGTGGTACATAGTATGATTGACCACAACGGTTATAATTATTTTTACCCTTTATAACTGTATCTTATAGTCACGTATAGTTCTGGTTGCTTAGTGAATTCGTTTATATCACATTTGGTGTTAATATACTTGTTAATGTTGCTTATGACAGAATTCTGCCAATCCCATAATAATTACCATTCTTTGAAAGAAGTGTATATGAGATCCCCATAGACATTTTTGTTTTTAATTGATATGGCATTAACATGTATTGTGTTTAAATGATTATTTACAACTTGCCTCATTCTAGAAAGAATTTAAGGCAGCCCTTTCAGTGACCATTTAAATCTCTAAAATTGTCTAAAATTTATACTACTAAAAACTTTGGTAACTAATTGAAATTCCCAGTTTAAAAATGCAGCTTCATTTTAATTTGTCATTGATTCTTTTCAGGGGAAAATGAGCATCTCTTAATTTTAACTTCTTGATTTCACATCTTCACTCAGGAGCAAATTACTCACTTCCGGCAAATTAGATTCTTTTCTTGAAGTGTGGTAGTCAGCCCCACTTTATTAGGGAGAAAAATAAGCAATGATTTTTGAGGATATTAAGTAGAGCAAAGCCAGCTTTTCCATTGTGTTTGAAATCATTTTGGGGCACTGGAGAATAAAAGCAGTCATTTAGGTTAGTGAGGGTTATTAATTTGATTCTGGAGCTTATTTTCTGGGCAGTGCTAACCAAAGCCCAAACTGACCAGGCCGGAGATACGCTGACTGTTGCAGAAGGTTAGTGGATTCTTTGGCAGCTCTCTTTGGTAAAAAGAAAAGAAGTCTTGAGTTTCATCTAATAGAAGATAATGGGGTTTGATGTCAACACACTTGAGATCAAATTGGATTTCTAGGACAGAGCCCCTGTTTCTTAATTTGTAAAATTAAATTACATTTAAAAATGAAGTATTGAGGGGAAAAAAAATGCTTCAAACAACCTAACATGCCGGAAATGCTTAAAGTTTGCTTCCTAAGTAGCGTTTAATGCTGGGGTAGATGCTAAAGAGTGTTTCTGATCTTGGTGTCTCCTTGAATTTAGATTTTTGAAATGTAGTAAATATTATTTTTCACTGAAAATATGTATGTTAGAGAATGGTTATTAATAGATTTTAAATTAAGTATTTTTACATGGCTGTAAGTTTTTTCTTCAAAGGGTGCACATTCTTCGTAGGTGAGAGTTTGTGTAATTTTTTAAAATGTGATTCTAGACAAAGTCCTGTAACTTGTGGTAGACCCTAAAGGCTATCAAACTTTCTGAGGTTAGGAGTTGCCTGAAACACTCTGAAAAGATACTGACTTGGAACCCTTACTTGGAATTAAGCTAAAGTGATCTTTGTATTACTTCTGAAGGCAAGGTTTGCTGTACAGGTGAATGTAGAACAAGATAGAGGAGCAGATATTTAAACCATTTGAGAAACAGATGCCACTGTCTACGTGTACTGATCACAAACGGATTTTTCAAACAGATCCTCTTACCACTCTGCCTTTTACTGATAGATAGCTACAATAATTACATATAATTGGATGAAAAAATATTTTATTTTATTTTATTTTTTTTTCAGTAAGAGTAGTTCACTGCTCTTTAGTTGTGGCTAAGAATTTTCTCTTTAGTGCCTTAGAAAACCAGTGTTGCAACAGGAGAACAATCTTTTTAGATGGGAGGAAGGAATCCAAAGCTGAGCATTCTATAATTTGAATATGTGCTTGGGAAAAGCTGTGATCTGGGTCCTGTCCTGACCTTTTAAGCCAATGAGTGCTCCCAGCCCTTATTTGTGCTTGGTGCCTGGAGTTGCTGGAATTGGAAGGGGGGTCCTGGTGCCCCCGTGTGGAAACCTAGTGGTACAACACCTTTAAGAACCCAAGCTTTGCAGGACTGGAAATTGAAAAAAAGTTAGGGATATAGGGTATTGTCTAGAATTTCAGAGGTTAACTCTGTGGTTTGGTGGATGGACTCTGTAAGAGTCAGTTTTCTAGAGCAAAAGGGGATGGACTGTCTTTTAAGGTGTTAAATAGAGATTCAAGTGGCTAGTTTGTCAATTGTGAGGATGGGTACATGGGTATTGGTTACCTATGGATATATTATTCTCAGCATTTTTCTATATTTTAAAAACTTTATTAAATATATATGTATATTTTTAGCCCTGACTACTGTGGTTCAGTGGATTGATTAAGTGCTGGCCTGCGAACCAAAAGGTCGCTAGTTTGATTCCCAGTCAGGGCACACGGCTGGGTGGCAGGCCAGGTCCCCAGTTAGAGATGTGTGAGAGGCAACCACACATGGATATTTCTCTCCCTCTTTCTCTCTCCCTTCCTCTCTCTCTCTAAAGAGAAATAAAATCTTTAAAGTGACTAGTCTGTTGTTTCACCTTCTCACACTATATCCTGAGAGATTTTATGCTAATTTTGTGCTAGTTATTATGAACCATATTGTAAACAGTATATTGAGGGCTGCTTATTTTATCCTGCTTCTTCTTCCAGGGTGGGGATGGTAAGAGAACCAAGGATGAGGAGTGGTAGGAAGGGCCAGAAAAATACTTCTTTTTTATATTATATTTAGTGGTTTATTTGTGGAATTAAAACTAAATTGCTAAGTTAACATCTTTATTCTTTTTTCCAACCAGCAATTCTAATTTTTTATATTAATTTAGCATAGTAAAACATTACCCAGTGTGTGTGTATTTCAAAACAAGATGTAAACCAACTGTGACTTGTGGCACCGTGTGCTAATGAAGTTTCCTTGAAGCCAGGAAGGCTTTGGCAGGGCTGCAGTAGTTGAATGTGGACTAGTGGAAAGGCTGATAATAAGGCATGTGACAACAGGGCTTTTCCTGCTGAAGATATTAAACATCTTTTGGCTTGAGTGATTTTACCAGTTTTCACAGTTTAGTAATAGAGAAATCAGGAAATAATAGAATTAACTAGAGATTTGCATGTGAGATGCTGAAATAAGCATTATGGTGTGATGAGAATATTTTTAAGGCTTTGTAGGACTACCTTAGCTCTATTGTATGTCAATGCTATCACTTCTCTGTCTTTGTATCATGGTATCTCAGTTTTTGAAAAGGAAATAACTGATATTTCTCTTCAAAAGGACACTGAAGCTATGAAGAGAGCATTGGCCTCCATAGACTCCAAACTGAACCAGGCCAAGGGCTGGCTCCGAGATCCCAGTGCCTCCCCAGGTAACTGGCTGGTTCTACTTTTCTGGTAGATACAATAGAAAGTTAATGACAAAGCAAACAAAAGGAAAACATCTTCCCAGAATTTCATTATCCTGAGATAACTACTGCAATGAGTAGGAGCATACACCATTCAATTACTTTTGACTAATTGAAACATTACTGGGTTTTAAAAGAATGGAGGGCATAGACTAATTACCTCTTATCGAGGAGAAATAAACGAAGCTGAACTGGGCATTCTTTGCAAAATTCTTGATTCACATCTTCCCTGAATCAGAAAGGTAATTATTTTGAATAAAAGCTCTTCTTCTTTTATTCCCTTTGGTCATATTTCCACTTATGTCAGCAAGTACTTAGTTAAGCAGATCAAATAATGATACCAATACTTTGTAAACCAAAGTTAGCTTATATAAAGATAAGAAGATCCAAATAGGTTATTGAGGTAGGATTTTCTAATCTAATATTTGCTCAATTTTAGATAAACATTTGAATGAATGTTAAAAGCCTAAGGGAGGCTGGAGGTGCTGAATACTATTAAATTGTTAGAGCCTATTTTCATCATCCATATTCTTACCACAAGCTGCTTATTACCTCCACGTGGTTGTAGTTCTGGGGATCTTTTTTAGCAGTGTCTGTGGTTGGAACCTTACCCTAAGGTTGGAAGGGCACTGCCTGACTGTTAGCTATCAGATGTATTGGCTCCTGTTCACCTTGTCGTTTTTTCATCTGTTCCTTCATGAATGAAATGACTTGTAAAGCATCCTCTCTAAATATTTAACAATGTAGATATTGAATATCTCTTTATTTTAGGGGATGCTGGTGAGCAGGCCATCAGGCAGATCTTAGATGAAGCTGGAAAGGTTGGTGAACTCTGTGCAGGCAAAGAACGCAGAGAGATCCTGGGAACCTGCAAAATGCTGGGGCAGATGACTGATCAGGTGGCTGACCTCCGAGCCAGGTAAAGCTCCTCTGCTCTCACCGGAGCAGTGGTTGGCAATAGGTAGGATCTCACTCCTGACAGAGAGCAAGTCTAGTAATTTTACTGTGTTGTTTTTGACTAATAGATGACATAGATATTATATTCTGTTAATTCTTTGGAGATTGAAGTGAACTTTTCCTTCTTTAACTTGGTAATTTCCAGGCTCTAAGTTTTTGTTTCATAATTATTCATTTGATTTCCTAATACTTTACGCACTTCAAGTCGTGGCTTTTAGAACTTTTTCTCCTATAAACTAAATATATATAGTTTGCTATTAAGAAAACTAAGTATATTACAGGTTTTTTTTGGGGGGGGTAGGACTCATTCATAGAGTTATAAAGTTCTAAAATATCCTAATTTTTATGGACATTGGGAAAAATTGAAGTAAGGTGAAACACTAGATTAGATGAAGTTTAATTTTGCTTCAAGAATGTCATGAGATACCTTGAGATAATGGGGAAATACAGGGTCTTTATACAAATGGGCCTCAGAAACTCTCTTTGACATATTATAGGCTGTTATACCCAGTCTCCAATATATTAACATAATGGACTTAAAAATACAGTTCGTAAAGGATAAGTTCTTAGCCCTTTTTGAATCCACATGACTTTTATAATCCAATGAAAGCCATGAAGCTCTACCTAAAAAGGTGCATATAAACAATATTCCATACAATTTCCCAAGGTTCGTTGATTCAGTGTAGCCCTGGAAGCTACCTTGACAGGGGTAACGAACAGCATAAATAAATGTTATTTCATTGTACTCAGTGAGCCTTTCTCTCCTGCTGTGCAGCAGTCTCCCCTGTTATAAACACAGCAAGAACTTTACAGAAAGGACAAAAAGAAGTCCTGTTCCCATCGGGAGGAATGCCAGTGCAGTTTGACGAGGTTCTTGGCTCTTCTAATTTCTCACTGTCGGCTCTTTTGTCTGCAGCCTTTTCACAGTGTGGTAGAGACAGTTTTCACTTGGAATTCTCAAATACACAGTTGTGTGTGTTTGGAGAAAGATGAATTTGAGCGAGAGAATGCGGTAGTTGCTTTATGGGATCAATCATTAATCTTTAAAGAGAAAAGGCTAGAACAGAGATGAGCAACTGTGGGCGTAATTCACAGTGGAGCCTGCAATATCCTTTCATGATGAAAGATTCGAGAGCTATATCCATTTTTCTTTCTTAAGTATGCCCAGCTATTTAACATTTTAATGGCTGAAACTCAGTAACAACTTCCTAATTGATATTCTCTTACTTGGTCACCTAGGGTTTCTAGGTTGCATGTATATATTTTCCCTCCATAGGATTCAATAAATTTTTAATTTTTAATGAGAAAAGCTATGTAGCACATAAATATTTTTACTTTTTCAAAGTTGGACTCTTACACCAAAAAGATTCCTCATTTTTACTAGATTTGAAGGAGAAATGAAAATTAAATCATGAAAAGTATGTTTCCTAAATCTTCTACTCTTCTGCCTCAAGTACAAGTAAAAGGTATAAATACCTTGAAAATACCTTGCAATAAATATTGAGTTTATTACCTAAAGTATTGGTATAGATAAAAAATGGAGATATATTTAAAAAGAGGAAAGAGAAATGGACAATGGATCCACACTATTGTTAAGGGCAACAAGAGGTTTTGGAGTTTATACTAAAATTGGAAACTCAGAGTAGGATGATAAGCCATGCCGTTCTGTCAAATGACAAATCTGTGGTCCCTGTCATGGAGTTTATCAGTCTGAGTAGATGACAAAATCCGAGCTGGTATGAAGATGGGAATTTTTACTTTGTTATGAGTTGGAAAGTGTCTACAAAGGGAAAACAAGTTTCTACCAACTCACATGGCTTTTTTTGTAGTGACAGCAGCATATCACTTCTTAGGAAAACAGTGGAATTAGTTCTTTAGAAACTTGATGGGAAACAATGGTTTCTTGTTAGCATGTGAATAGGGGTGGAAGGTAGATATTTAAAATTATCATTAGGTTCATTATAATAACAATGACAACTCAATAATATTAATAGTTATATATTATATATGTTATATGTGTATATAATAGCTATATATATAATAGTTATATATATATATATATTGCTTTATTACCAAAATATGTTGTTTTGTGTATGTGTATGTGTTTTGAAGCTACTTTACTTGATAAGCAGGGCAAGTATTATTATATACCCACCCCTTATTTTATAAGATAAAAAGGTAAAGCCTCAGGAGGTTAAATACCACAAGGTTCCACAGGTACTGGGAGCCAGGATTTGAACACAGATCTGTTGGGCCCTACTATGGAGTGCTTTCAGTGAGCTCTGCATGCCGCCTCCTGAAACGGTTTTAAAGTATAGCTTGCCCATAAATAAGGCAATCTAATGGGCTGTTTATTTATAAAGCACACATTACTATGGTAACAAAATCCTCCATAGCAGTAAGATCACAAGCACAGTTTCCCCATGAAGTTTAGATTTGATTATGTAATTCCCTCCAAGAGGCGAATCGTTATCAAAATGTGCAGGCCTGGTCTTTAAAATGGTTGTTATGCAGCTCCACAAAGCTTTTGTGTTTTGTTCATCTCTGTATTTTCTTGTGCTATCTCAGACTTACTAGAGAAAAAGACAAATGTGTTAATAGTAATATTTTGCTATTAAGTATTTGAGAGAGTGCAATACAGCATCTGCTTGTTTTGAGTAGAGGACAAGGAGCCTCAGCCGTGGCCGTGCAGAAAGCCCAGCAGGTGTCTCAGGGCCTGGATGTGCTCACAGCAAAGGTGGAGAATGCAGCCCGCAAACTGGAAGCCATGACGAACTCAAAGCAAAGCATTGCAAAGAAGATCGATGCTGCTCAGGTAGTGATGATGATTTTAGAAGGGGTGGAAAATAAAAGACAAAGAGAAATGTCCCATAAATATCCTTAATCTATCCCTCCCTCTCCCTCCTTCCTTCTCTCTCTCTCCCCCTCTCCCTCCTGCCTCCCTTCTTTCTCCCCCCTCATTTACTGTGGGTGGATAAAGGATATTTCTAAGTGATGATTAATTTCCAGCAGCTACCAATGTTAACACCTCACCTACTAACACAGGTTTAGACCAATATTTATCTATATTTTGAAATAAACATCTTTTTAAAAGTAATTCAATTAGTTAAAAGTAAGCACTGAATACCAATGGAATCCTAATTCCTGGTATAGATTACAGTATATTAAAACCATTCATCTCAGAATTCAGAACTGTATTTGGTCATAGCAATGCTAAAGGGTTAACATTTTTTGATACTTCTGTTCTGTAAAATGATTGCATCTCACAAAAAAAACATGTTTGAGAAATTGAAGAATAAATCAGGTATGACTAATTAAAAATGAGATAAAGCTTGTGAAGATATTTTATTCTAATGGGAAAGAAAAAAATTATTTTTTAAAAGATGAGGGGAGGGATTGATTTGATTTTATCTGAGCTAAGAATGTATGTAAAACAATAAGGATCAGCAATATTAAACCAATTACTGGTATGCCTTGTAATTACTTTGGCAATATTTCTGATTACATTAAGTGTAATGTGATGTGGTTCATGAGTGGATCACGGTGTGCTGCTTTTCCATTTCTGTTTTATAGAATTGGCTTGCAGATCCAAATGGGGGACCAGAAGGGGAAGAACAGATTCGAGGGGCTTTGGCTGAAGCTCGAAAAATAGCAGAATTATGTGATGATCCTAAAGAGAGAGATGACATTTTACGTTCTCTTGGAGAAATAGCAGCTCTGACGTCTAAATTAGCAGACTTTCGAAGACAGTATGTATTTAATCACTTAAATTGCCCTTTAATTTCTATCTTTTTTCCCTAAGCACATACATAGTTAAATTCTGTAGGTGACATGCATATGTGATGCTCTGCACTGTATTCTCACTGATTCTGTGTTACATTACTAAGTCAGATATCACTCTGTATTGCCATTGATACAATTGAAGTGTAATGATTTATTGCTGATCACGCAGTTTTTAAACTAATTTAGGATGGCATGAGCTCCTTTTTCGAGATCTATATTCTTCATTTCTAAGTTAGGACTTTTTCTGCTACGTTGTTTGTGACGTATCTATTTCCCAGGTCTATGAGAAAAATAATTTTTGGGCTGTAGCTATGAAAATTTCCTGAGGTGGGAGGAGAATGGGGGGAGTCATATGAATGTACTTTCTTCCTTCCCAAGAAAGGTTATTTCTTAAGTAGCAATGATGAGAGGTCCTTAAATGCAGCCTCCTCACCACAGCTTCTCTCAAACGCTTTCAGGGCGCCTACTTTGATTATGTAAGAAAGAAGTGTTGCTTTTTTGTTTTGGGTAGATATTTTCCTCTCTTAAAAAAAAACATGCAGCACATGCTGAAAGAATAAGTTCAGCATCAAAAGTAAAAGTTGCTTTTTTCCTACCTCCGTCCTCCAGCTACTTCTTCAGGGGTAACCACAGTCAAGTGTCAGTATCTGAGCTGCTACTTTCCATTCGACTTGCGTTTATCGTTTCCCATGCTTCCAAGGGAGAGTGCCTAGCCTCTTTCCAATGAGAGGTACCTTAGAGGTCTTTCAGGTCTTATGCTGACTCTTGGGTTGGCTAAGAAAGCAAACACTTGCCGAGGGTCATGAAATAGGAAACAGGTGGGCGCAGGGCGGACACACTTGAGGCGGGAGGTTGTGGTGAAAGAGATGAACTGAGGTGACAGCTGGGATTTGATTGTGTATCAAGCTCAGTCGCTTGGGGATCCCTGCTTTAGGCCAAAATTTTGAATTACTACAAAAATGCATAATTCGACATTTGTAAAATATAATGTCTGTCTAGCTAGGCCTATGTTCATTAATATTAGTGCATTATTATAGTCTGTTTATATTCATTAGGTTTTAAAATACTCAAAGTTGGAGACTGTTTTCTTAGCACCCTACCACAAGTCCATATACTTACAGAGCAGGCACTCATTAGTGTTTCTAAAAGATAAGGAGGGAATTAGTGGTAATGGTGATATAGCAGATCTACTACTGTGTCATACATATATATATATAAACACACACACACGCAGTCACGCCCTGCTCAGCGATGGGAATATGTTTGGAGAAATGCCTCATTAGGTGACTTGGTGTTGCCCGTTGCTCCTAGACTGCGAGTTTGTATAGCACGCTCCTGTACACAGTGACAGGAGGTTAAATGAAGCACAAGAGGAAATGATAAAATCGAGAGATACGTGAGGCTACTGCCAGTGTAACGAGGCATACGGTTTTACAGCAAACTTTTTTTACAAGTTATTTTTTAAAAATATTTTTTAAAGATTTTATTTATTTATTTTTAGAGAGGGAAGGGAGGGAGAAAGGGAGAGAGAGAGAAACATCAATGTGCGGTTGCTGGGGGCTGTGGCCTGCAACCCAGGCATGTGCCCTGACTGGGAATTGAACCTGCGATGCTTTGGTTCCCAGCCTGCGCTCAATCCACTGAGCTATGCCAGCCAGGGCTTATAAGTTATTTTTTTATTAACTACCACTAGTTCCACTATAACTACTTTAACTACTACTACACAGTACACGTGGCTCCTTGGGCCCGCCTAATGCCTCAGGGAATGAGTTGTTCAGAGATAGCAGGCTGGTGAGGTCAGTTAACCTAGTGACCAGTGATTGGGCTCAGTTTGCCAAATGGTTCTTGATTGAGCTAGATTGATCTAAACTTATATTTAATGTCTTGACTGGACAAAGCTACCTGAATTTAGATGATTAATTTCTTATTTAAGGGCCAAATAGATAAACTGTTCTTCTTTTAAACCAAAGTAATAATCATTGGCACTTTGACATCTTATAAGCATTTGTATCAGCAACTAAATCATCTCAGTGTAAATAGCATTTGTGTGTGACAGGTTGTTTTTTTTCTTTGCAGGGGGAAAGGAGATTCCCCAGAGGCCCGGGCATTGGCCAAACAGGTGGCCACTGCCCTGCAGAACCTGCAGACCAAAACCAACAGGGCTGTGGCCAACAGCAGGCCCGCCAAAGCAGCGGTCCACCTTGAGGGCAAGATTGAGCAAGCGCAGAGGTGGATTGATAACCCCACAGTGGATGACCGGGGAGTTGGTAAGGCCATCAGTGCACTTAAGCATCGTTAAACTGGGCTCAGTGACAACAAGCAAGTTAGTTGTTGATAGAGATCCTGTATCATCTGTAATTAAGTGCAGAAGGGGTTCTTCGGCCACTGATGAGTAAGTCATTCTACAGTGTGACTCCATTTCCAAATGTAGCTGAGATTTCTGTGATTTAATCAAGAAGTATTAGTGAATAGGTGATTTTGCTGTGGGCAAATTGATAGGTCCTCAGGTTGGAATTGCAACTTTGAACTACTTATTTTCAGTCTATGTATACTTCCATTATCGTGTTGCTGTTCCTAGAGTTCTTAGAAAGTACCCATTTAAATATATTTTCTAAAAGATTTTATTTATTTAATTTTTAGAGAGAGGGGAGGAAGGGTGGAAGAGAGGGAAAGAAACATCAGTGTGCAGGAGAAACATTAGTTGGCTGCCTCTTTCACAACCCAGGCATGTGCCCTGACTAGGAATCGAACTGGCCACCTTTTGGTTTGTGGGATGATGCCCAACCCACTGAGTCACACCAGTCATTTTTGAACATAGTAAATGACGCTTAACTACCAAGGTTATTTTGAGTTGGCAGGGCTCCTGCATCATGCAGTCACTAGGAGAGTTAATAACCTAAAATTTTCACTTTTGGGAGATTTTAGAAATGAATCTATAAGAATTTAGGTCATATTATGACAGCAGGCCTGCCGAAGTTGAAAGAGCTGTTTACTTCATTTGCTGTATTCATTGGATAAAAAGATAAATTTTTAAATTGGTGATTCCCAGTGTTGGGGAACCAAGCAGATATATAATTTACTGGTAGAAGAATAAATTGGTAAAACCAAACTTTCTGAATGTCAGTTTTGTATTATGTGTCAAGAGCTTTAAAAAAATTTATACTCATTGACTCAGCAATCTGACTTCTAGGAATTCATTCTAATTAGAGATGTATATAAACAGAGTAAATGTTAAGTAATAAGTAAATAATTATGGCTAGTATTATAAAATATTACACAGATGATAGATCTTAATTCTTGAAGAATATCTAGCGATGTGGAAAAATGCTCATGTTCAGTAGAAAGAAGCAAGGAACGAAAATACAGCAGGGCTCTGGTTTTGTGAAGGAGAGTGAGTCTGAAATGTGAATGCGCATGCAGTGCATCAGAAAGATGAGGAGCACAGATACATCACTGTGAGGGATGGGGTTGTGGGTGGTTTTATTTATTATTTATACTTTTTTGTATCACCTCGATGTTTTTCTGTTGCTGGGGGAAAAACTCACTGAATATTAGTCTTAAAAAAAATAAAAACAACTTAGTGGGTGGCACTGCAGTTACCTTTGCCAGGTCTTAGTGAGTTTCAGTGTTCCCCTCCTGGTCCAGGTCAGGCTGCCATCCGGGGGCTTGTGGCCGAAGGGCATCGTTTGGCTAATGTCATGATGGGGCCTTATCGCCAAGATCTTCTTGCAAAATGTGACAGAGTGGACCAGCTGACGGCCCAGCTTGCTGACCTGGCTGCCCGAGGGGAAGGGGAAAGTCCTCAGGCGAGAGCACTGGCATCTCAGCTCCAAGACTCCTTAAAGGTAGAACTCAAGCATGCACATCAGTATATTTCTTGTGTTTATTTATTGAAAAATTAGGGACGGAGAGTTTTTTTACATACATAATTTTTTAGTCTAGGAAAAGTGAAAAAAACGTGACTAGGGATATAAGGAAATTCAGAGCTTACTGGGAAAAAGCTCATCAGTGTGTGACAGCGCCCTGTGTGACAGCTCAAGCTGTGTCTCCTGCTTTACTCAGCTGAGAGCTATTTCATGATATTTGCTCTCTCCATGTATTGCCTATACTGTTTAGTCACTGTTTATCTTCAAATGGACTCCTTTTTTAAACAATTAAATTTATTTAAAAGAAAACTTTCAAATAATCCTGACATCATGAGCTACATGAGCTACTTGTATTTTCTCTAACATTCTTTAAAAGAAACATATAATCATTAAAATAAAAACATTTTTCTGTATCACACCTAAAATCATCTCAGGTATCACTAGCCAGTATATGCCCCCCATCTTGAGAAACTGGGGGTGATCAAGATTTCTTTGACTGATATAGAAAACTTAGGTTGGGCTGAGTGTGATAACTAGGGAAGAGAGCTTTTGATGACATCTAAGAATTCTGTGCTTTAGATCATGTTAAGAAATGGGTACATATATTGGTTATCAAGTTTTTCTAGAAACTCAATTGTAAAAACATAAAAAATTCCCATTCTTGATTTCTTTCCTCTTGATATAAGAAAATGCTTAGAAACCTGTCACTGCTTCCACCACACAGTCTTTATAGTCCCTGTGGTCATTTCCAGGACCCCCCAGCACTGGGAATGGTGGGGAAGTCTCTCTCTCTTAGGGCTTCTTAGGGCTCAACTCCATGATCCTCAGTATCATTTCTTAGAGGCTACCAAGAAAGGAAGTAAGATTTCTTGATTGAGTAGAACAGTCGCCAGGAAAACGTGGATCACGTTTTACTGCTTCTACTGGATACTAATAGCATAGAGGGCAGGATTCATACCTCCACACTGGTTCCATGCTAGCTCAGTGCATAGTTTATACTCAACAGATGTTTATTGAATAAAAGTTTAAGTGAATGAATGAATGAATGAATGAATGTGCCAGTGAAGTGAGGATAATGGCAGATGTGCTTTTTAGATAATTTTGGAAATTTTCATTTGTAAATGATGTTTTTAAGGATCTGAAAGCCCAGATGCAGGAGGCCATGACTCAGGAGGTGTCAGATGTTTTCAGCGATACCACAACTCCCATCAAGCTGTTGGCAGTAGCGGCCACTGCGCCTCCTGATGCACCCAATAGGGAAGAGGTGGGTACCTGAGGTCTTCCATTTCTTCTGTTGGTTGACCATGCACACACACACACTTATTTATTAATTATTTATTTGTCTGTGAAGGTAAAATGTGAATTCAGTGGGATCAGGTTGGGATGCTGTGGGTGAAGGGTGGAAGGGTAGAAGAGGGAGGGCCCTGCCACCTCTTCTTTTAGTCACCAAGTGTATCCATTAAGAGTGGCTTGCCCTGACCCAGAGTGAGACCAGAGTCCCTAGAACAGAAGGGGCAGTGATGTGCTGGTAGACTAGGTCTCCTGGAAAAAGCCTCCCAAAACAGAAAACCCTGATTCATAATGTTTGTTGGTTTCCATGTTGTAAACACTCCCATTGTGGCTGTTGCAGAATGAAGTCACTGGAAGCAGAGTTGGGAAGAGATGGGCACGTTGGTTTTGCTGAGCTGGTGTGAGTCAGTCCAGGCAGCTTGAGCGCCGTACCTGGTCTCCCGTCTACTCTGACCTCGTGGGGACCACTCTTCTCTCTCATGCTCTTCTGTCTAGGCTCACCTCCTTGCCTCATATTCCCAGGATTCCTTGTTTACGTTCACATGTTCTAACCTTGGGGCTTTATATTTGTTCTCTCTGGTCTTCCTACATCAATAACTATATGCATTATGCATTCACTTCTTTTCAGCTTCCTACTGAAATGTCACTTTTGGGTCATCACCTACAGTAGTAACCCCACTGTTACTCCCAGGGATTTCCTAATCTTTATATCCTGCTTTTTTTAGTGTTTATCAACATTTGACACATTTACCTCATTTTTTGTTTGTCTTCCTCACATTAGCATGGAATTCCATGTGGGAAGGTACTTGTTTTGTCATTACTTTATTCCCAGTTCTTAGAACAATGCCTGGCACAAAGTTGGTAATGAATAGAAGGAAGGAAGGAAGGGAAGGAGGGAGGGAGGGAGGGAAAGAGGGAGGGAGGGAGGAAGGAAGGGAGGAAGGAAGGAAGGCCTTTCTCAGAAATCTTCCAGGAGACTTTTGCTTTTGTCTTATTGGCTAGAATTCTGTCACATGGCCACCGCAGATGCAAAGGAATCTAGGAATGCAAGTATTTGGTTCCAGCCTCTCTAGTGCTGGCAGCAAAGGAAAAGGGTTAAGTAGGCACCCAAGACAGTGTAGATCTGGTGGGTGAAGTTCTGTGTTATTTTTATTTGTTAATGACCCCCATTTTTTTTCTCTAGCCTAGGTTACTAGGCAGTTCAACTCATGGTCCCCTTGAGGCTGGGATGCTTTATAAATTTTTTTTTTAATTTCAGACATCTCTGAGCTTCATGCTAGTAGTTGAACTTTGTGCTGGTCCTCTCCATCTGGATGTCTCATAGGTATCTCAGCACATTATCCTTCTGTTCTCTCTTTCTTGGAAATTTACGAGACACCATTGATTGTTTCCTTCCCTCATCTTTCCACATCAATAAATTAAGGCAGGCTACTTTGATTTCACATATATTTCTTGGATCCTTTCCATTTTCCATTCATGTTGCCACAGCTGTAGTCCTGAACCTTGTCCCCTGCTGCCTGTATGACTGACCTTTCAGTTCTGGTTGGTCTTCGTTGCATCTGGCCCTAGGCCACCAATAAAATAAACATACATATCTGACCCTGTTGTTTTCCTGCTTAAACCCTTCAGTGGGGAGAAAGCCAGTGCTGTAATCTGGCTTCTTCTGATACTCTATATCTGCTTCCTGTAAACCTCGGCCTCTCAGAACCTGCACAGTAATGCTTAATTACTTGTAGTTTCCTGCATACTCTGTCTTTTCTCCCTTTCATGTGTTTGTTCTTTCTGTCTCTCTGCCTAATTATCTTCTTTCTTATTTTTTTGTTAATTCCCATTTATCCCATTATCCTTTACTTTCTGGTGGTTAAATGCTTTTCCTTTGGCTCCTATGATATCAGTGCTTAGCTTTATTATGGCACATAACACAGTTGATTATGAATATCTATTTGTGGGCCTTTTTTTACCACACTAGACTGTGAGCTCCTTGGGATGTAGAAATTTTGTCAGATCCATCTTTGTATCTTTAGCACCTACTCCAGTTTCTGGCACATGGTAGGTGCTGGGTGAATTTTGATTGAATGACAAGAACAGCAAGTTAAGCAGTTAATTTAATCAGGGGGAGAAGCAGACATGGGCTGGGATGGAGGTGATCAACCAAGTTTGGCCAAAGCCCTGTAGATCCAGAGTATGGGAGAGCAGCCACAGAAAGAAACAAGGACTGAGGCCAGGTGGAAGAGACTACGGGGTCAGCGATTTAGGCAGAGATTCTGAGCATTAAATGGCAAGATACCCAGGTAGGTGAGTCTAATCAAGAGGCAGAGTGGGGAAGAGACCTGAGTGGGTAAACCCAGAAGTCTGGCAATGAGATTGGAGCCTCCTCTTGAACCAAGGGACCTTTGGAGATTGTCTGCCAGAACCAAAACTACTTTCCAAGTATGGGCAGGTAGATAGACCCTTAGGGGAAGGAAAGGAGAGGATGGATTCTGCTGGGCAGTTTCTGACATGCTTTGTGCATAGTAATAACCTGACCCAGTGCTGTTTGGAATATGTTGCTTTTTCAAGCATTAATTCCAGTAATGCTATTCAAACCAATGATAGAAGATCTTTTGTCATTTTATCTAAGTTAAACCATCCCTTTCATGGTATGCAACCTTGCATAATATCCATGTCAAAAAGAAAAGTTAACTTTTTAAAAATGCAAGGGCTGAATGAACAATTTGGTAGATGGTTTTGCGTTTGGGATAATAAAAGTCAGCCATCCTCACCCTTGTGTCAGGCCTGGTTGTGGGCACCAGCCACGGTTTTTTCCTGTGGATGTCGGGGGCAGAGTTTTTACACCATTAACGCTAGTTGGACATATGAGATGCTGTCCTGAGGAAGCTGTAGCTCTGTTTAGGATCCTGGATATTCTTGGCTTTTAATGTACCCAGCAGCCTGCCCTGGAGCCTGGAGTGGGTTTGTGTATGCATTAAACTAGGATAAGCCTTTTGGGAATGGGGATTAAGTCTTTACATTCTGTGAACTCTTATGACAGACCACACAGAGCCAGATGTCCTAAGTACTAGTTGAACTGAAATCCAAGGGTATGCGAGATGGCAAGGCCCAGACTTGGCGTCTGACTGTTGTTTTATTGACTAGGAGTTGATGTCATCTCTGAAGCCTTTGCTCGAGTGGTTGCTGCCTCTGCACAAAGAGAAACTTTTTCTTAGGCTTCCAGAACCATTTTATTTACATAAACTTTTTTACTGTCTTTGTTTTCCCTCAAGGTATTTGATGAGAGGGCGGCTAACTTTGAGAACCATTCAGGAAGGCTTGGTGCCACGGCTGAGAAGGCGGCTGCTGTTGGAACTGCTAACAAATCAACAGTGGAAGGAATTCAGGCTTCAGTGAAGACAGCCCGAGAACTCACCCCCCAGGTTGGGTTTTGCTTCCTTTTCGCCATTTCAGCCCTCACCATGTGGTATTCAGTAAAGAAGATTAATTACAGAATTATTTCTATACTTTTTTGAACACGTAGTGTAAGATGTCATGAATAGAACACACATACCCTTAGTGTCAAGATCGCTTTTGTATTGTTCGGGTTTTTTACAATGACAATAAATTAGTTTTGAAAGTAGAAAAAACTAATAAGCCCCCCCGTACGCGCACACACTCAGGGGAATATTTGGATGAGCTTACTTTGTTTTGATTTTAGAGCTCATGCCTTTTCCCACATCCCTTTGAAGGTGTTGTTTTTTTTTTAAAGTTATTTGTGTCTGTAACTCGTTTTCTTTCTACATAATTAACTAACTAAGCTAGCTAGTATACCGTGAGTAGTATGCTGGAAGAGTGCAGACAAAAGAAAACAAATTGGATAGGAATTAAAGTTCTAACAGGTGATGGGTGTTCTTAAAAATGCTAGTTCAAGATCATTTAGTTTGATGTTTGTGTATTTCTTCCCCTAATCAAATTATAGAAAATTCATTAATTTTTCATTAATTTACTCAGCAGATACCTCCTGAGTGCTTCTGACACATTAGGAACCATGCCAGGCTTTACAAACCTGTGATTGGCTTTGGTGGGAACTTGTAGGGAGAGACAGGGAAATAAGCACATCTCTTCATTGTTCACTTTTGCCCAAATGGCATGCTAACAAGTTTGATTCACTTGAAAAGTCACACTTGTCCAACTTCTTGAAAAGTCTTCCATAAAATGAATGTCTGTCTTGCTTTTAAAAACTTCCATGAAACATGGAATATAAAGTATAGGTTTTCTGTATAAAAATAAGATTTCGCAAAAAGAGAAACAGAAAACTCAACTTAAGGCATGAACTATGGATTTCGAAGCAGGGACTTTAGAGACAGGTCTGGGTATGAAATCTGTGACCTCAGGTTTCCTCATCTGTACAGTGGAGGTAATGCCTTCCTAATGGGTTGTTTTGATGATTAAGAGGATGAATGCACAGCCTGTAACTTACCAGATAAATACTCAGTAAACATTAATCCCTTCCTCAAATGCTGTGGGTGACTAAGTGGGATTTTTTGAGCAAATTGCTTAAATTTTCTGAGTTTTGGTTTTCACAGCTGTAAAATGGAGAAATTACTTGATCTGTCTCTATCACAGGGTTGTGAAGATTTAGTAAGACCATAGTTGTAAAAGCACTTTCTTAACTGTAGACAGTTTTTTAAATATTCATACATGAATTTTGAGTAGCTTTTAGTATCTTTTCAGTGGTGATTATTTTTAAAGGTGGATGACTTGACACCAAGGACTTAGTATATAGCATTTTTCATATGTTCTGAAGTATCAAGTGAATACCCATTTACTTTGTTATTTTTTACCTTAAAACAAGGCCATGACTGTAAAACCTTTTGGCAGGGCCCATTCTGGGGATCAATTTCTGAGACCAAACCTAGTACGTTCAGTCTGAACAGAGACTTGTCGATTTTTGGCCGTATGGTGCCATCTGTAGGTGGAAAGTAGAAAGCCTCCCCGAAGGCTTGTATTTGAGTGGCGGAGTGCTCTGGTGTTTAAAGTTTGCTTTGTCATCGCCAGGTTGTCTCAGCTGCTCGCATCCTACTTAGGAATCCTGGAAACCAAGCCGCTTATGAACATTTTGAGACCATGAAGAACCAGTGGATTGATAATGTTGAAAAAATGACAGGTAGAGTTGTGTGCGAAGTTCCTGTCTCATCCATGGAGTTGGGAGGAACCCGAGCAGGGCCGGTTATGTTACTCAGCTGTAATTGGATAAAGGGACGGTCATGTGCTCGACAGTGTACTTGGCGCTGATTAAGGCTGCTGAGCAGTGGCGGCTTCTCATTCAAGCCTTGCAACTTTGTCCGAAGAGAGGCTCTTTGAGTCCCTTTTATTTTAATGCCGCCCTCCGGGTGTGATGTTCATTGTTACGGCTCCTATCTTCTCTTTGAATAGTGTCTTTGCTCAGCCTGAGCCAGAGTTTGGTTTCAGAGGCTGGGAGGCGGTGTTTGTGGACACAGTGAGTGTCCCTGTCATTTTCAGTGGGTTCACATTTCAAGGAACCACAATAGCTACCATTTAATACAACTTGTCTCAGAGTTTCCTCCAACTTATCAACTACGTAGTTTCAAAAAAAAAGGAGAAACCAACCACCTACAAACCGTGTCTGCAGTTGAAGTGGCACCTCTGAATCTTCTTCCTTCTCTGTGACGGGAGGGATAGGCGAGGAGGGAAGAAACGAGAATGTAGGCTCTCCGGCTTCCCTGCAGCACCTGCTGTGACAGGGTCCGCAGCCGCCAGAGATGAAAGTGGAGCTCCTGAGGTGCCTGAGGAGAGGTAACAGAAACAAGAAGCAGGCTGTGAGGGTTATTGGAGTCCTCCATGTGGCTCCTCTTGGCCACTACAAGCTGCCAACAAGCAACAGATGGCTGGGGAGTAAGATGGGAAGGGAGAAAATGTTGTTAACAGATAACGTGGGGAAGGTTTCAGACGCAATCCTTGTTTCCTCCTGATGCCGATGCAGTTCTGGTTGTCTGTGGTGGAGAGAAGAAGGCCAGTGACCACTGCTGGTACACATGCTGTGAGTCTGTGTGGCCTCCTGGGCGGCTTCTTCTTTTTCTTCATTTTTACTATGGTATTCACCTGGAAACCTTTGATTGTGTAAGAAGGATTTTGAGCTGAAGGAGAGAATTCTGGGTATTGTATTTGCCCATAAGAAACTTGGACAACAGGGTTTTGGAGTCTCTGTTCTTCAAAGTAGGAACTAAATTCCATTTCTGTTCTCCTGACAGGGCTAGTGGACGAAGCCATTGATACCAAATCTCTGTTGGATGCTTCCGAAGAAGCAATTAAAAAAGACCTGGACAAGTGCAAAGTAGCCATGGCCAACATTCAGCCTCAGATGCTGGTCGCTGGGGCAACCAGCATTGCTCGCCGGGCCAACCGCATCCTGCTGGTGGCTAAGCGGGAGGTGGAGAACTCTGAGGATCCCAAGTTCCGTGAGGCTGTGAAAGCCGCCTCTGATGAACTGAGCAAAACCATCTCCCCAATGGTGATGGATGCAAAGGCGGTAGCTGGAAACATTTCCGACCCTGGTAAGCGATGCGTGGTGTGGCTCACCTCAGCTGAGAGGTTAACTCAGGAAGCTGATAGGGTGGTGAGAGGATATACTCCCCACAACCACCATGTATGAAGTCTGGGAGCAAAAACTCCAGATGCTTAGCTGAGGGTGCTAGATTAATCTTTTTCTGTCCAACATAATAGTGGACAGAATGTTTTCTGCAATATTGGCAGGTTTTTTGTAAGTTAGTTTCTCTGGACCAACTTCTCTGCACTTGCTAACGTTGCTTGACTAACATAGTTCCTGGCCCAGTTTAGTCATTATTTTGGAAATTTCTCAAAAGATGCATCATTACCAGTCTACCAACTGTTTAGCTTATGTAACTAGCATAACTTCTGCTTTTCTTAAAATGCCTTTTCTCTGTAAAACATTCTCTTATCTATTTCTGTCAAATGTGGAGGGTTTAAGTTGACCTTTGGGTGTCTTCGTTCTACACTAAAAAGTCCGGGTTTTCTGTAGTCAAATTTTATCACATTTTCAGCACTATTAAAGATGTTACCACCACTTCGGTTGGAAACATCTGAATTCCCTTTTGTTCTGAGCATCCAGTGCTTCTAGCCTTGTCTGAGCACAATCTAGTTGATGTGTGGGAGCGGGAAGGAGGAGCTACCTGACTCATCCCTAGCCCAGGCAGAATCGTGCTAGTATCCCCAGCCCACCCTCACTAAGGACATGCTCTTTCCTAACAAGAGTTTCTAATAGTTTGAGGAGATTCCTGAATCCAGGTAACTCGACATAGTTTGCAGTAGCAACTCTGCACAGGGGTTAATTGGCTGAATGCCAAGTGCAGCAAAGGAGTAGGGAGAAAGGTGAGAAGTACTCCGGGGAGTGTGTGCTCAACCTGACACTGACATCTCCCTGTGCTGAGCTGGGCAGACTTATCTGTGAGAGGAGTGAACACCAGCCGAGCCCGAAGTGTTCGCGCCCAGGAATGTCCTGAGTATTTATTAGTTGTGCAGGCTAGAAGGCATCCTGAACACCGCGGGGAACAGCTGCTTGTGACACTTCTGACTCTTCTGAGACCCCAGGGCGTCAGCCTTGCCTCACCTCCCTTCCCCTTTAGTCGCAGCCTGTGTTGCTTACTGGCAGCTTCACATCCACCTTTTGTTAATGGAAACCAGTTCTTCTGCTGGACAGACAGTGCTCCAGGGCACTGACCCGCCCAGCTGAAAGTGAGGGCGTCTTGTGTTTAGGCCTGCAAAAGAGCTTCCTGGACTCGGGATATCGGATCCTGGGAGCTGTGGCCAAGGTCAGAGAAGCCTTCCAACCTCAGGAGCCTGACTTCCCACCTCCTCCGCCAGACCTCGAACAGCTCCGGGTAAGGAAACTCAGGCAGGTGGCGGAAGTGAGCAGCAGGGTGTGGGACTGTTGCAAGAGAAAGGTAGATTGTGTTCTGGAGTCTCAATCACCGGGTGCCTTTGTTTAGCTTTTACTTGAATCTTAGTCAGAGGCACAACTTGATTTTCATTCCTAAGTCTTCCTGAGTCCTAATCCAGTGCTTCTGCACTGTGCGAGCTGGGTAGGTGGGGCTCTGGGTGCTGGCCTACTGTGATGGGGAGTGGCTGGAGCAGAGGAGCTAGCTTTGGTAAGCATGGCTGTGGTGACGGTGGAGTTAGTGGGGAGAGTTAGTGAGGAGTGCGGAAAACATCTGCACAGCCTGAGGTGTGATTTTCTGTGCCCGGATGGTAATGGCAAAACTGAGGTTGTTAGAATCTTATGTAGGTTCTTTGTTCCTTTATTTATTTATTTTTTTAGCAACAAAAGCAATACAATCTTTATTTTTAAGGTTTTCCCCCAACTATAATTAAAAATCATTTGATGTTCCCCCTCAAAGTACCATGAATTTATTTTTCTATGGATAACTGCTTCAGGAGGAGGCTAGCTGGGCAATATCTTGTAGATGCAAATCCTAGAATCAGAAATAGTGATGCTTTTCAGACATTTACTCTAATTGTATTGAAAATAGCTTGATTTGGGGAATAGCTTAATCAAGGCAATCATTTGATTTACTGTACTTGATTTACTTTCCCGTATTTAATGTCAGTAAAAAAATGTAAGTTTCTAAGTTGGGTTAGGACAGAATTGGGTCACTGTACCCATAGCTAAGGAACAGTGCCTCCCCAGCCTCTGAGGCTGCATCTGATTCCTGCCAGCTGGGCTGTTGGGTAGGTGGTTAGGGCCATGGAGACAGCTCCTTTGGGATGGCTCCTTATGTGATCAGTAGAGTCATGACAGTTAGAGTTAAGAAGTCGTTTGGTCTGGCTGCCCCTCAGTGTCACAGGAGAAGTTACCTGTCTGTGCAGCTTCCCCTCAGCAGAGTCAGGGCCAGAACCTACGTTTTTGAGAATTCTTGGTGTGGTAGTGCTGTGCATGCCTCCCTGGGATATGTCCAAAACAGTAGCTGCTAGCTTTTTGTGGAGAAAACAAGAAAGAAAATGTGCTTCTGTTGAGATTGAAGCAGGTGTCGCTGTGCTCAGTGTGGGTGGCCTTATGTGGATCGAATGTGGGTGGCTTTGCTGGGGATGGTTTTTGGAGGAAAGGAAAGAATTCCAGGGTGGGGTAGTTGCTAGGGCTTTCCTTACAACCTGGTAATTCTTTCTTAGCTGACAGATGAGCTTGCTCCTCCCAAACCACCACTGCCGGAGGGTGAGGTCCCTCCTCCCAGACCCCCGCCCCCAGAGGAGAAGGATGAAGAGTTCCCTGAGCAGAAAGCTGGGGAGGCGATTAACCAGCCAATGATGATGGCTGCCAGGCAGCTCCATGATGAAGCTCGCAAGTGGTCCAGCAAGGTAAGTAATGAAGTTTTCTTGTTGAGGAAGGATGAAGAACCATGCACGATACCCAGGAAGAAGACTCTATTTGGAAAGTCACCCCTCTCTGTTTTGGTTCCTGTGCTAATGGTATGATCCTCTTCTCAGTTGAGTTTCGTGAGATGCTCCTGGTGCTTGATCGTTTCTCCTAGGAGCAGAAGTGAGAGCTGGGGTGCCTGTGTTTGAGAGGATTCTGTCCGTTAGAGTGTCAGATGCCGCACCCTGGACATTTGGGGTCCATTAGAAATTGCTTTTCTTTCCTAGGTGCTCTCTTGCTAATTATCAGCTCTCAGAACATGAAACTGTCTTCTGTGCGCTCTGCCACAGCTAGATGGAATGTTTACATTTCCTCTCTGTTTTTTCATAGAAGCAAGTAGCTTGGGTCTTAGAAGCCATGTTCTTTTCTCAAAATCATCTTGCCCCTCAACTCAAGACAGCTCCGGGCTAATTCTAGCTCAGCAAACCTGAAAGTATAAATATTAATGTGGTTGGTGAAAATATGGATGCTACAGCAGTCATAGTCTGTGAATAACTTTTGTCTCTTTCCCCCAGAGTCCTGAATAGTGAGTGGTAGCTTTTCTAAATAAAGGCTTAATGTTATTGCTGACTTGGCAGTGAAATGCAGTTCTAACTCAGTTTTAAACTCTTTCTAATGTGACCCTGGATCTTTACTCCCACCATCTCTTTGCCTTCGTTCTTTTCATGCCCGCACCCAGCTCAAGTTCTTGTGTTCTTAGTTCCTCAGGGTCTTTCTGCACATGCCATTGATCTGGGTTTTTTCAGGCTGGATTTTTAATTCTACATTTTTCTGAGCAGTGAACTCTGAGCCCAGGTTCTGTGAAGAAATGATGACTTTGCTGGTGTTGGACCTGACCCATGGAATTATTTGTGATTGCACCTCTGCATCTGGGGCTTGCACACCCCTGGGGCCAGTTGCAGGGCCCCAGTACACATGTGGAGAGGGGTGGAGGGTAGCCAGGAAGGTTGATTTTACTCAAAGATTTTCAAGGGAATTTAAATCACATCACATTAAACCCAGATGTGTTGTGCAACAGAAGATAAAACATACATGAATTGTAAAGATAAAGATAAAACTTGGGGGCGGACAACACTGGCCCTCATATGTACTGCACTGAGCCATTTGTGGCCAGAAGTCCTCAAGGCTGGCTGTCTCAGAGGTCTGGAGCATCAGGAGATTGCTCAAGAAGTCAGGAGCTTCTTGAACCTTGTGTGTTTGGGTGACAGTGGTATGTATTTGCGTGTCTGTTTATCTGTCTTTATACACTTTGGGACTCTAAACCCCAGCAGCTGTGAGCTGGCCTGTCCTCTAAGGCCTGGGGATAATGAATCCTGGTTGAGACAGAGTTCAGGTGAAAGGATTTGGATGGTTATTGAACCCACGTTTGCCCTTAATCTTCCCACTTTGTCATCACCTTTTAGAGACAGGTTTCTTGTGCAGGGTAAAACTTTTTGGAGTGACAGCACCCTCAAATAAAGTTCCACACAGACTCCTACTTCCTGTTGTTAGAGATTTTTGATCCAGTGAATCCAAGCTCACTGTTTTTCACACGAGTGTTTCTGCTTTGTTGAGGTGGTTTCTTTTCTTTCCCCCCAGCCTACTGTCAGCATCTGATCTCTCTGCCTCCTCCCCTGGCATGTCAGAGTCCCTGTCCCTGGTAGTAAATTCATCCACTCCCCTCGTGAGTCCTGTTCTCTCATGGGTAGCAATTTTGGGCTCCTCCTCTGAGATCAGCTTGGGTCAGTTGCCAAGTCCATGTATTGTCTTATCTGCGAAGTATGTAAATTGAGTGTTGGGGGGAGTGAGAAGCCAATTTCGCAGCAGGAGAGATTTAGGCTGTACCCAAAGAACAGCTTTCTGAGTCAGTACGAGCAGTGGATACAACGTGAGACTGGGGAAGTGCTGTCTCTGAAGACCTAGAGGGGTACAGAGAGAGCTGGTCTGAAGTGTGGGTTTCCTGAAGGGGGATGGCTGGATGAGGTATCTTCCGGAGGTTCCTCTCAGTGGGGTGGTGGTGGGGTACTTCATAAGTCCTCTTTGACTCACCACTGTGGTTGCTTTTTTGCCTGTTTCCTCACTTGCTATCGATGGCCTCTGATGTGCCATTTTTAATTCCTGGACTTTACCTCCTGAAGGAAATAATAACCTGAGTCTGGGAGTGGTAGAGCTGACCAAAGTCACTTCCTGTGTCCAGGAAGATGTAGAACAGTATCCCAGTGGGTCAGCAGGGTGTTCACTTAATTCTTCAAAGCCACTTGTGTTGGTTGCATTTATGTTTTCTCCCTGGATTTCTTTGGAAAGTAACGAGCTACTATTGTTTTGTTGTTTGGCTCCTCAAAAATATTCTGACTTCAAAATCACTCTTGGCAAGGTAAATTTTGGTGGTAAGGTGTACAAGAAAGGAATGCCACTTGCTTTCTCAGTATGAATATTTCTCTGGAAACCCTTTGCTGCTAGAGCGGGTCACTTTCCTTTGTGCCACACTGAAGAGGGCAGCCTGGCCTGGGCTGAGGCCTGAGTGTTCCCCCTTCCCTGGAGCTGGGTTCATCAGCTCCTGGTGGGTATGCCATTTTCATTCATGTACTGGGCGAGCTTTGGTTACTAAACCAGCTGCAGCTCAGTTCCCCAAGTCCGACTGCTCTTACTAACACTTTCCCTGTTTCTCATCCTTCCTGCCATCGACAAAGCCGGGTGCCCCAGCCGCAGAGGTGGGTATAGGTGTTGTAGCTGAGGCAGATGCGGCCCATGCTGTCGGGTTCCCTGTCCCCCCTGACATGGAAGACGATTACGAACCTGAGCTGCTGTTAATGCCATCCAATCAGCTGGTCAACCAACCCATTCTGGCCGCGGCTCAGTCATTGCATCGGGAAGCTACCAAGTGGTCTAGTAAGGTACTGATTAGCACCCCCAGTTGGGGCTGCTCCAAATGCATCCGGCCATGTGCAGCCTTGACACATTGCATCACTCGTGATCTGTGCGGGTCCTGTGAGTCTGGGCAGGGCGGGCATCTGTCTGTCTGCACCTTGTTGTTAGGACTGGCTTCACAAGTTTGATAGGTCTGCTAATGCCAGATTAATGGGACTGCATTTATGTTGGGGGGCTAGAGAGAGATGGGGTCACTTTTGAAAGGATTCCTTTTCTTACCAACCTGTAGCCACTATTGGAATCTTATACCCCTTGGAAAGTTGTGGATGCATCTCCCAATGATTTGCAGGTCAGGAACCACTGTAGACCATTAAGAGGTCACCTGGCCTGACCATTGGCTTTGCATACTCCCTCCTCCTCCCACTGACCTCTCACTGATGCACTGATGGCCTCAGCAGAATTGATCAGGGTGAGAAGTAGCTCTATACACAGGCTCTCTGCGGGGGCTGCTTGCTGCTCTGCACTTGGCTGAGTGGCCGATGCCAGCCTTAATGGAAACCCGCAGGAAAAGGGGTGCCATTGACTGCTTGTCCACATTTCCGTGGGAGGGGCGGGAGTGGGGATTGGAGAGCTCAGGCCACAGGGCAGGCAGCCACACAGCTTTGGCCTTGGAGACTGAACCAGTGCTAGTTTGGGGTGGGGGGGATGGGGGGCATCACTTTTTTTCCCTTTGAAGGTGGCATGTTGCAAGGAGAAGGGGTTTGAAGAATAATGGGTAATAACTAATCCTGGCACTACACTGTCTTCTAACCAAGGTCATGACGTCTTAGAATGATCCCAGGTCTGCACTGGAAGAGGTGGGCCCAGATGGCCTTGTCTAACATACCCCTGTTCTCATGACTTTTTCACATACCCGTGTTCCCTCCGGCCTCAGATACTGTCTGGGCTGTTACACGCCTTCTAGCATAACGATGAGCCACCTCGTGGTGCCCTGGAGGTTGCGCACAGAGCGCCCGCAGCGGCATGGTTTGTGTGAGTCACTGCATCACAGGGAAATTGAGAGAAGCATGAGGGGAAAAACGAGTACAGCCTGCCTTTTGGGTATTTTGAACAATGCAATTGTTATGTTTTGGTTGTTACCAGCCAAAAGAGAGCCTTTTGAGGGCATAAAGTAAATTACTTGTGCATTCTTTATCGACCCATGAAGGTTTAAATGAGCCAAAATGCCAAACCTAAGATAAGAGCTGCTAGGTGGAGTGGGGTTCCATTTGCAGCTTGACTCATGATTTTTATTTTCCTGATGCCTCCCTTGGCATCCTCTCAGCTGAAGGTTTCTTTAATTGAAGCCACTTATTTGAGGGGATGGAAGAGTTGATTCTTGGCCTTTTTAAAGGTGAAAAATTAAAATAATATGTTCCCTTAGGCTGGTAGGACAAATAAGAGGCAGTTGAGGGAGGGCAGGAAAGGTCTAGGTCACAAAACACATCTATCTATTTTTTTTTTTTTTTAATCAAAGCCAATAATGGTTACTTGGGTTTTAAATTCTAGTTTAGCAGAGACAGTGCTTGGCTGCTATTTGTAACAAGGGCAAGAATGAAGGGTCTAACTTCAGCATGTGGAGTGGCTTCTCTGTATTTTTCCCCTCAGGCCAGCTCTGCTGCTTTCCCCCTACAGAAAGGAAAATGCCTGTTTAACCAACTGTGTGGCCCAACCCCATTTTGTTGACCTGATTAACCTGGAGATGCTGAAGTGCTTGTTTAGTGCTCTGCCTGGGGCGCACACGCTGCCCTTTCGGACTAATATCTAGTTCTTCCTTTTTCAGTCGTGATCTCTCTCTCTCTGTTCTGCTTTCTCTCAAGAGTGCTAGGGTGAGTGCCCTGGCTCTCTCTTCTGTCTGTTCCTCTTGTGCTGTCCTTGTCACTCAGAAACAGTCTCTTTATCCTCTTTTCCCCCTTCCAGAGGCTGCTGGAGCAGCAGGCTCCTTTTCTCTCCTTTGTGCTTCTACGTCCTTCCCTCACTTGGTCAGACTGTGGCCTGAGCTCACGCTGTGTATTTGCCTCTTTCTAGGGCAATGACATCATCGCAGCAGCCAAGCGCATGGCTCTGCTGATGGCTGAGATGTCTCGGCTGGTAAGAGGGGGCAGTGGTACCAAGCGGGCATTGATTCAATGTGCCAAGGACATCGCCAAGGCCTCAGATGAGGTCACTCGGTTGGCCAAGGAGGTTGCCAAGCAGTGCACAGACAAGCGGATTAGAACGAACCTCTTACAGGTACTGAGGAGAGAGAGAGAGAGAGAGAGAGACAGTGTGTGTGTGTGTGTCAGGGTGGGGGACATGGTGGGAAGAAAAGCGGGATAGAGAAAAGCGGAGAGCAAGGAGGAGACACTTCAGAGTGGGAAGAAGTAGCAGAAAGGGAAATACATGTGGGTATTTGGGAAAGGCAGACACAGGGAAGTTTGTTTCCTAATCAAGTGAAAGAATTTTAATGCTTTCCTTTCTGTGCAAAGGGACTCTACTGATCCTTAGAAGAAAACAAGTGGAGTCCTGCTGCTAACTTACCGAGTGCCGGCCGCTGGGAATACTGAGGGGGATAAGTGTTACCCTCTAGGAAGTTATAGGCAAGAAGAACACTAAGTTAAAATTTCTTTTTAGGTTTGTGAACGAATCCCAACCATAAGCACCCAGCTCAAAATCCTGTCCACAGTGAAGGCCACCATGCTGGGCCGGACCAACATCAGTGACGAGGAGTCTGAGCAGGTACGTGCCTGCTGCTTCTGGTTTTTGCCACCAGCTTCTGTGCAACTGTATAGCAGTTCCATTCAGCTTCAGAGAAGTTGTGCTGTGAACTGAGTATTTAGTGTGTGGGATGGGTCTTCAGTCTCTCAGAAGGGCATCTGTGCTGGGGAGATGCATCAGACATTTGGGAGGGAAAGGAAAGCTCCTGTGCAACTTTTGTCATTTTATAGGCAGGAGATTGAGGCCTAGGGAGGTCAGGTGTCTGAATCAGTAACAGTGAGGACTTTGCTCAGTTCTTTTCCACCCTGGGGTGGGTTTGGCTCTCGAGGCCCCAGTGCCTGCTCACTTGTGCCCTGCTGTAGTTTTTTGGCTGGAGAGAATTTCTGCTTCCTAGCTCTCTGGACGGTTACTACCTCAGGGAGGATGACTAGTGTGTAGGCTTTTCAGGAACCTGTGCTGAGGCTGAAATGACAGCTCAAAGGAGGTGTTCTTCTTTAACAGAGTTTGAAATAAGGATGGTGGAAGGTTCCCTTAAGTGGTGTTTCTTGTTTGTGCCTTGGCAATCACTTTTTGGAGTTTGTCTTCTTTCCCTGCCTCCTGGAAATGTGGCCCAGGTCTTTCAGAAAGCCTTTACTTGGGCACCTTTTCCTTTCCTTATCTCTAGTAGGCTCTTCTGTGAGCCAGATTCCCGATTTCTTCTTATAGCAGGCAGCTCATATGTTGTTGAACTGCCCAGGCAAGCTCACCATACAATGGGTATGTGTGTGGCACTGAATTAGGCACTGTAGAGGGTAGTTTAAAAAAAAACAGACACAATCTCTCTGCTTGGGGAACTCACAGATAATTTGGAAGAAAAATCTGATCTATAGTCCAGGAGACAGAGGCTAGGAACGCATCAGAGGAGACAGGTACCAGTAGTGCTGCTTTCGTACCATGTTTGATCCAGCAGCTCTCGCCCCAACTCTCTCTTCTCCCAAACCATAGAACTGGATCTTCATCCCTAACTTCCATATATTCCAGGCAGGGTGTGGGCACTGGGCTGTTTCCTGTCTTGCGATCTTTTCTGCCCCAAGAAAAGGAAGTGGGAAAAACAGGGAAAGAAGAGTAAGGCTCAGAGTTTCAGACCTTATCATTTAATTAATTAACCAACAAAAATGTATCTTGGGAATATCTACTCTGTTCTTTAAGTATTCCAATAAAAAAAGAGATAGAAACAGACAGTGTAGTAGGATGCAGAAATCACAGGACTGCAAGTCAGAGGTTTTGAGTCCTCATTCTGACTCTTGTGTGAGTTCAGTTGGAAAGTCTCTGAACTTCCCCAGGCCTTATAGCCTGTTTGTTGAAGCAGAAAGATCAACTTTCAGGACAAATTCTAGCCTGTAGTCATGCCTCTCTGAGCCCATGAACCATATGAAATGGCATGCACAAATTTTGCACAGGTATTTTTCACTATGTTGTAGGTTCTGTGGCTCAAAAATAGTTAAGAATCAAAAAAAAAGAAAGAAAGAAAAAGAATCACTGGGCCAATGGAGTGATAAGTTCCCTGACCTGCTACGGGAGAGTACCGGTGCTCCCAGTCCTGTGACTTTGTGTGTTTACAAGATTTACTTCACTCGATTTTCATGGATTTGTAAGGTGGTTAGTTTGTTCATTTAATTATTTTTTCATTCATTCATTAAATATTTATGAAATACCTCTTATGTGCTAGGCACTGTCCTAACACAGAGGTACAACTGTGAGCAGAACCAACACAGATCTCTGCTCTCTTGGGACCTAATTTTTAGATCAGACAACCGAGGTAAAACATGTAGTGCGTCAGTTGTGATAATGGGTTCTGCGGAGAAAAATGAACGGATTGGAAGGTGAGGAGTGCTGGGAGTTGAGAAGGTGGTTTAAAGTGAAGTGAGCAGGGAAAGCCTCACTGGGCGAACCAGTGAGTGAAGACCTGAGGGAGCTGGGGGTGAGCCGAGGAGGCCAGGAGAAGAGCATTTCAGGGAGAGGGAACAGCAAGAGCCAGAGACAGGAGCTTTTTGAACATCAGGAAAGAGTATCCACTAGAGGCCTTTTGAGGATACAGTATACAATCGGTGATGGGCCAGTTTGGGGTTCTTCGGTGATTCAGCTCAACCACTAGTGACATGACAAGGGCGGGGCAGGTACCAGGTGCAGGTAAGGGAAACTGCTGGTTGGGAACTGAATAATGGAGAGCTCCTCTTTCCTCACAGGCTACAGAGATGCTGGTTCACAATGCCCAGAACCTCATGCAGTCTGTGAAGGAGACTGTCCGAGAAGCAGAAGCAGCTTCAATCAAAATTCGAACAGATGCTGGATTTACACTGCGCTGGGTTAGAAAGACTCCCTGGTACCAGTAGGCACCTGGTGGAACCTGGTTGGCACAGAAACCCCCGCTAAACAGAATGAAAGTTATTGAGTTCCAGGAGCCACCCAGAATTGCTGGGGGGTTGAAAGCCACATCCTGGCTGGATATAACAGAAAGGAATGGGGCCTTTTCACATTAGGAAACATTTATACTCTTGTCATGGACACTCTGAAAGTGTCTATTCTCAAACACAGTTATACTCCTGCACAGTCTCCAAATAGACAGACTGGGTTTCTAGCCCATGGACTTCACATAAGCTCAGAATCCGAGTGAACACTAGCCAGACACCCTGCTCTGTCCTTGTTCCCTAAGGGACAGGTCCCTCTCTGCTTCCTTCTCTCTCCCACTGCTCCCCATTCTGCCCACCAGGCTCCTAAGACCCAGGGCCCAGGCAAGTCAGTTAAGGAATCACTGTGCCTCCAAACTTTGTTTTGGTCTTTCCATGTTGCTGCTGACCATGCCTGTCTTCCCTGGCTCTGCTGCCTGGGATCTTTTCAGAAGTGAGCTTCACTGCTGTAGAGGAAGTTGGCCTCTGGGGAGACCTAGTATTTGGATCCTGGATTCACATCCTATCCGTCCCCAGCTTAATCTTGTTTCGCACCATATAAAATCAAATGATAGAATCACATGATTCTGTCTTTACTGTGTCCCTGAGCAACGTCTGTGCTAGGGAAACTTCTCGTCCCATATCCTGCCTCAGCCTGCCAAGGTAGCCACCCCATGAACACACTGTGTGTCTTGGTGCTCTCTGTCCCTGGAGGGGCAGAGCTGCCTGGGTGTGGCCCTGCCCTTTGGCCCACTAGGGCCACTCCCAGGAGCTTCATGCTTTGTCACTGCCTGCAGAGGTCTGTGCTGAGGCCTTATCATTCATTCTTAACTCTTATTCTTTCTGAGCTGAAATGCTGCATTTACTTTTTAACCAGACCATGTCTCCTATCCTGGTTTTTATATTCTTGCCCCGCACCCTTGCTAAACAAGATTTTAAAAGATATACGTTTGCTCATTTGTAATTTTGAAAGATCCTGTTTATCCTTTTGAAATTCAGTCCCAAGAATTGGTGCTTGCCCCCCATGAGTGTTTAATGGAGACAGTCCTGTCTGAAGGACACTCTCTGCAGAGGGAGAGTGATCCTTGTGGACTGGAATTCGGGCGTTGTTGGGGATGAATCAATGGGAATAGGCCTCAGTAATTCCTACCTCTCTCAACAAAATACAACCCTCCCTCCCTAGTACTACTTTATCACCACAAGTTTCTTTTTAGCAAAATGAGAGAGGAGTTTTTCCTTTTTTGCACTCATCACTGCTCTCTAAGCAGTCCCCAGCACATGAAACTGTATTTCTTCCAAAGGCCAGAACTGGATGAGTAAAAGCATAAGGACCCTTGCCCAAATGTCCTTCCTTCCCACCTCTAACGTGTGTTAGATCCCAACATGAAATGTGTAAACTTGTCTTAAGTTGGTACTGTACACTCAGGCTTCCTTTATTTTCTTTTAACTGATGATTTTCAAGGCCCTCAGCACATTTGTATAGTTGCTTACCTGATATAAATGAAATATTAATGCCTTTAAAATATGAATCTATGCCAAAGATCACCTTTTGTTTTACTAAAGATTGAGGAAATAAGAAAAATCATGTCTGCTCTTCAAGTTCTTCCAGTGTTTTGAGGCACTGGTTTACACTTTATGCCGATGTGCTTTTTCTCTAATGTCAGTGCTCAAGACCCAGTGAAGCAAATTAAAAAAAAAATTCCTGAATGATGAATAGCAACATCACCACTAAAAAACTACATTTATAAGCTAGGATTTGTTATATGCAAGTATTTTCTGCCTCTTCTTTTGTTCTGTTTAAAACAATAAAGTGCATTTGTATAAATAATGCTTTAAATGATGGGCATATTATTTTAGTAGAAACTTGTAGATCAGGTTTCTCCTTTGTTTTGAAAAGTTGCCAATGAAAGTAATCCTCCAGATCTGGAAACTAGCTCTTTATTTAATCCAGAGTTGTATTGGAAGTAGTAGAAACCAGTACTATGTTTATGTAACAAAGATCTGTGTAATAAAGGGCAACTTTGGGGATTGTATGCTAGACGGAGCAGAAGTGACGAAGGTTAACAGAAGAGCAGCCAGATGACGTGGATCATCCTCTGGCCGAAGTAGTTTGTCATCATTTTGGATGGTTTGAGCTATTATTCACGGAGATTGTCACTATCCCTAACGAAGCTGAAGCTGTTGCATGTGCAGGTCTGTTTGTTACTCCACAGCCCAGTACAGAACAAGGGGGTTTTCAGGGTTCTACCAGGGCTGTGAGGCATATTCTGTTGTTGGAGGAAGCACTGACTAAGAGACCAGGGGCAGGTTCTTGGAGTACAGCTGGGACATCACTGTTTTTGCCTGATTTTCTAGGTGTGAGAGGGGTAAAGATCACGAAAAGACTATAGTTAGCATTGCTTTAACTTAGAAAAGTTAAAACTCTGGAGCCAGAGTCCAGCCTGCTTGAGTTAGAGGGAAATGTCCAAAGTGACCGAACTAGTTCAGCAGTATGTGAACAGTGTTCACGGTCTCCGTTTTGCAGTTTACCCTGTGTTCACTGGTATTGCCTTCCTGCTGTTACAGGTTAGTCACTGTCTCAAATCAGATGACTCTGAGGACGATATGACAAACATATTCCAAAGGCTCTTCTGTAGCACCACTTAAGGAATAAACCATCACGTGAAGACCCTTTAAATAAAATGATGGTGACTTCCATAAACAGAAAATAAGCATCTACTTCATTTGCTCGAGATACACTCCTTTAAGAATTCAGAAAACAGCCATCCTGGGATTAGCTAGAATTCTGTGCTTGAAAAATATTCTAATACTCCAAAGTATTAATGAATCCTTGTTATTAGTAAGTGGTGGTAGGGAAAGGAAGCTTTGATCAGTGTGTGGCCAAAAGGGTGATGGTTAGAGAATGTATACATGACTGGTAACATATCGAGGTTAAGAGAAAAGCACTTGGAAGTGCTTGGTAGCAACCTCCACACCCTGTATGATGATACAGAACAGAGTCTGATCACTCTGCGCTTGCTTTGACACAGGCATGCCTATTTGAGAACGCTCAATCACCAGTCAAGCTAAAAAATCAACTTGTTGCTTTCATTTTTTTTTATTGATAGTATAGCCAGAGCTAGAGAAAGGATTTACTGGGTTTAATCAAATCAATAAATACAATAATTTAATTGTAAAAGGAAATAGTCTACGTGAAAGTTTTAGCAGAAATTGCTAGAGGCATGGGACTCTTGGCACACAATCTGCTTGTATATATGACAGAAGATCGCACAGAAAGAAAATTGGACAGTCTGGGTACAGATGCTGATCAGGGATTCAGCAGAAAGACAAGCAAATGTAGTGATTGTTCTTTTGTAAAACATTAAAAATAAAAAGCAGTTGAATCAGGTAACGAACCTTAAGCAAAGGGAATAAATATTTGGCAACATCTTGATTTTAGATGCTGAGCTCATACTGGTTACCCTAGAAATTCCAAAGTTGCAAAAAATAACCTTTCCTATTAGATGAAAGGCAGGCAGGCAGGCAAAGGCCAGAATGCTGCTGTATTTTGGGCTCCCTGTACCAGCACCAACCAGTAGTTCTTGACAGCAGAATGGATTGAGTGAGAAGCCTATCTTTAACGTAAGGGAAAGGGAGTTCAAAGCCGAGAAGGATGAAAAGAATGGAGTCATAAGGAGAAGAGATCTAAGAGCATAAATAAGACAAGAAGGAAATATGAACAAGCACTTATATCTTAACTTTTAGCTTTTCCCCCATTCTTCATGTCTAATAAGACTAAATAACAGGGCCAGAACTTCTAAGCCAATGAAGTTGAGTGAAATACAACTGTAAACTGACAACCAACCAGGATGACCACACGGTTTCATCAATGTTACCGAGCATTTTGTTCCTGATTCACTACAATGTACACTTCTGCATACCTTGTCAGTACAGTTGAGACATTTAAGTACTCCAGTGACAATTACAACAACAGTTTTAGAAAGGAATCTATTGAATACAGTTTTGAGAAGCACACACTATGAAAAGGGAGTTCCCCTTGAAGACAAAGGATATAGGCAAATTCAAGCCCTTAAGAACAACAACATATAGACGTAGACAACAGTATGGTGATTCCAGAGGGAAAGGAGGGAGGAGAGGTACAAAAGGGTAGAGGGGATAAACGGTGATGGAAGGAGACTTGACTTGGGGTGGTGAACACATAATACAATATATAGATGATACGTTACAGAATTGTACACCCAAAACCTACATAATTTTATTAAACAATGTCACCCCAATAAATTCAATTAAAAAAGTAAAAAAAAAAACAAAAAAGATAAAAGATGATAGTGAGGCAGGCATATTTTCTTCCTTTTGCTAAACTATACAACATGAGGCCTTTAGGCTATCTATGGTTTAACTGATGTTGGTTAAGCTTTATAACATGAAGATGGCAAAGGACCATTTATGTTATTTTACTATTTTAATTTATTTAAAATCTCAAACAGCTGTGCTTGCACTAACTTCCTAAAAGCAATAGTGTTCCTTTATATTACCTTAATAAAGCATTTGCCCCTTTGATACAAATGATTTTTCCTGTGCTAACAGCCGAACCAATGGTGCAAAACTGAGATGGTACTTATTGCAGCAAGGTCCCCGTAAATCAAAATCTGAACTTTACATAAAAATCTTATTTATAAAAAATACTATACCAAGTACAGTAATAATGGAGCATGGAGCAGCAGTGCTCCCTGCCAGGGCCATGTGGAAGTGGCTTTTGCTACAGTGCTTGCTTAATGGCACATGTGAAAAGCTAAATAAGGCAAACACTTGAAGAGGCAGTTTTCTTGTAAACTTCTTGGGGTGGAGGAAATTCCTGTTGGGACAGATGCTGATTTGGGACGGGTAAGATCAGGTGTGATATTTGGCTGCACTTGACACATCACATCACAGATTAAGACAGCTGCTGGCTGAGATCAGGTCACTTGTTTTAAAGGAGGTTATGACTGTAGCCTTCTGCCTTTACTGTTACAATGTGCAACCTCCAGCTGGTGCCCACCGTGTGGAGGAAATCACCTCCTAAATCTTCTAATTGAAAAGATACAAAATAAGCTAAGTTATTCAAAAGTTACCTTAGCTTAAAGTGCCTTAAGAACCCTACATTGATCACTAAGCAATTTTGTTAGCGGTGTGTAGCTCCAAACAAATGCTTTAACTAGAATAAGTATTCCCACCCACTTAGTACCTAATAGTAATAAACTATAACGACACTTAGAAAACAAACAGATCTTGAGGAATTTTGGCCTCTTATGTCCTCACTTGGAATTTTCCAGCTTTCGTGACATATTTCACTCCTTTAAATGGCTTATATTTCTCCCCATACATGTCCAAGCGGTTTACTTTTAAGCCTGTGTCAAAAAGAATAAGCAAGGAAAGGAATATATTATTATCCTGGTCACACCAACCAATACAATGTTTGTTTAACACAGCACTACATAGTAAATCTGACCTTAACCAGTGTCCCTTACACTATTTGGAAACAATGTTCCTTCTAGCATTCACAAATTATAGCATTCGTGGGGGTATGATTTTAGTTCAGATTTTCATGTGGGCAAGGAATGTCTTTTAAGGGTAAATTATACCTTCTGAATGAATGACTCCTTTGGTGTTCGAATCAGGGTTGGGGTAAAGGGAAGCTGTGTGAAATAGGGTACTCTCTAAAATTGTACCTAAGAGGCTGGCCCCACTGCAGTGTGAAGGCCAAACTGGAGCTGTTGCTCTTTCTACAGAGGGAATATTAGCCTTCTAAGCTCTTTGTATTCAATAGTTGATCTCAGCAAAACTCTACTGCCCTTTAACAGAAGTCAAGTTTATCCTTACCTGAAATCGCAAGCTGCTGGATCTTGAACTGTATGTTGAGGCTTGGATTCTCCTCTGGCTTGGGTGCACTGGACTGTAAATTTACCAGTCCTTTAAGACTTGGGAGCTTTTGTGGAGTAATTTTTCCCACATCCCATGTCAGTACCTTAAAAGATATGAAAAAGAAAAACCAATCTGAACCACTTAATAAAATGTTCAAAGATAAGGTTAAAAGATACCATAAACTTTTGTACAAAATAAAGCACAGTGTCTTAGAAACAAGAGACCTAGATCTTCACTGAGTTTACCACTAATTAGTTCTGTGACTTTGAATGGAGAGTCAGTAGAGAACCAATATTAGTTGAACATTTACTTTTGGATATAGTTCTAGCACTGTGCTAGCACTACCACAGAAGCCTGTGATGTAGATTTTGTCTTCTTTTTTACAAATGAGGAAATTAAGGCTCAGCTAGTTAGTGACAAGGCTGAAATTTGAACCTAGGGCTGTCAGATTCAAATGTTCTTTCCACCATTGCACCTTCGCTGTTTTTGTCTGAGCCTCAGTTTATTTTTCTGTAAAGTGAGAAGACTGACCTAAATTGGCATTTTCAAACTTTTAGCTATGGCACCCCTTGTTCAGTGCAGTCTTCAGTATGGAACTCAGTAGTAGATGAGAAAGTGATCCGCGGGTGAAGGGCCAGAGGTCTGGAGCTCCCCTTCACTTCTCAACCCTGTGTGGTCTTCGGGGAGGCTCTTTGAACCCTCAGGTCTGGATTAGATGATTTTTAACATTCTATCATTTTATTAAAAAATATGCCTTTTCATTCACCAGGCAGCTCAATGACTCTGCTGATGAAAAGAATATTTTTGACTCAAGGAGAAAGCTGAGAGAAAATAATCTGTCACAGTTTCTCTGAAAACCTGCTAGAGGCACATTTATGTATGGTGAGGGAGGTGCTTTCCTAGTCAACACCCCCTGTGGAAAAGTATAAAACAATGCTTTTAAATTAAAAAGGAAGAGAAAGGTCTTAATGATTAATTTCTACAAAAGATTTAACAATAGACTTTAATGTCTCCTTATGTCCACACACTGTTTTTTTCTTTTTTAAGAAGCTTTTATTAATTCTTCATTAGAGAATGAGAGAATCCTGGATTATCGATGGAGCAAAGGTGTAGACACCCTGAAAGGAGACAGAATGAGTCTCTTTTCTGATCTTCTGCTCTGCAGCAGATGTAGTATTCCCTTCACAGCCAGTGGCAAAAGCACAGCAGAGTATGCTCTAGTATTTGTTAGGAACTTCAGTTTTAACCAAGACACTGAAACCTTCCCTTGACCCCTTGCCCCAAATCACAAAATAAAGACTGCAGACACACGTGCTCACTCTTGATTTGAGGTGGCTATACCTTGGTAACTGGATCAAATGTATAGCTGCCTTGTGTTGGTGTCAGGTTCATATTCAGCACAACTTTTGGCATGTGAACTGTCACTGTGATTCCTTCAATAGTTTTCCCCATATTCTGCTTTGGTCCAATTGTAATATCAAATCTGCCACAAGAACTGTTCTCCTTAAAGCTGATGCTATGTTTCACATACACAGGTATTGCCACTAGACTGAAAAGATAAAGACAAAAAAGCACAAACACAATTACTGGTAAGAGACAGCTCAGGAGGTGACCTCAAAACCTCATTCCAGCGTATCCTACCCTGCCTCTTAGTTCACTATAGAGCCTTATATCCCTAGAAGTACAAATTCTGCATTTGCACTGGGGGTGTGCATGAGGGGTGGGAGCATGGTGAGTCTAACACTAGAAGTAATGCCACTTCTGAGAAATAAGTATACAAATCAAGATAGAAATCTGAAGCTTAATTATAGTATAAACAGTTGTGGCAAATAGCCCTTGTTTAAAGAAATGAATTCAGATCTGCAGACAGATAACTGAAAATTATGCAAACTAAATAAGGCAGTTCCTATGTGGTAAGTGCCAAGAAACAATTAGAGTCTCTGCTTTTGAGTCCTGTCCTGGTGTTACCTAAATAACTTCTGATATTTTGAAGGAATGAAACAGCTACAACCCATAACACTAAATCATTCATTTAAACCTCAGTGCAGAAAAGAGTGACTTGAAGCCAGTTAGTTGGGCAACGTCCTGGGGGGCTATAGGTAGGTTTGTGTCCTTTGGTCAGCCATGAAGTCTATAGATCATAGTAGAATTATGGCCCAGGTTCATTGTTTTGCCCAGGCTTATAGTACCAAATGCTTGCTCTCAGGTACATATTTTACTCGAGTCTCATTTACTCTATTAGATTCAAGGTACACTGATTAAGACACATATTTTCACCAGTTCTTGGTTTTCCTGGTGAACCATGGCTAAAGGCAGCAATGATGAATTCAAGTATTCAACGGTCAGAATGAAACAGAAAAGTCAGTTCTACCGAGTGCATTGATATATGATGGCAGTATCTGGTTGATGCATCAACATACTTTTGTGAGCTGACACGATATGATATGAGTCGGAAATTTCCATCTGGAGGAATAAAGGACAAAACTCTCTCAGATTCCCAACGTTTGAACCGGATGCAGGGGTGGAAGCTGACATCATCTAGAAGCCTTGGGTTCTGCCAGAAAACAAAACACAGCCATATTCATACAGCACAACACACATAGCAACTCTGCTTAGGTATTATGAGAAATTAGTATGGTCCCTAAAGATACAGTGGTCATATAAGAGTTTATTATCATGACCACTTCATAAGCATAGTTTCACAATACTTTAAAGTTAGCAAATATTTTATACACATTATTTTACTTGAAGTTTGATAACTGTTAAGTAGAAAATGCAAGTAGTAGCATTTCTATTTCACAGGTGAAAAATCTGAGGTTCAAAGAACTCAAGGTCAGGACAAATTAGTGGCAGTGAGAGAATCACAACTTAGTTCTCTTGATTGTACTTAGTAGTATGTCATGCCGACTCTAAAATGAGGCAAAAGATCAATGCCTTCAGTCAAATTAACACTGCAGATTTGCAGAAGCCAGCCAGCCATTTATGCTACTTCTAGCACACCTAGGCAAAGACCTGTCTCAACCTTTCCATAAAGGCCGTGCTTACGATGTAAGCTAATATCTTGCTAAGCTGTACTAGGGATATTCCTGAAATACTCTTTTGCAATCTAAGATATCAAAGTATCTCAGTATTTATCTTTTCATTTAGTACTTCATGTACATTAAGGCATGTAAAGAGCTACATGACAGAACAAAACCTACCATGAAAGAAAGGGAAAGGTCAGGCATTCCGGATAACTTAATGCAAGCATCAATGACCCCCTGAATTTCTGCAAAGACTGTAGATCCTAAAGAAAGAAAAAGGGTAATAACATCACTGGAATCTGCATCTTTACTAGAGCTATCTATCGCTGTATCTAAAGTAATGGAGACACCTCCTGGGTGTCAGACCTACTGAAGCTTTGCACGTCTATTAACAGGTCAGTGGACAGAGATCCATTACACTCAGCTTCTTCACTGAGTGCCATGGCCTGTGTACTGAACCCAGGGTGGAATATGATAATTCTAAAGAAACTCTAACCAGTTGATATCTCTATAGAGTCAACCTTGTAAGACTGCTGGATATGAAGTTAAAATATTTTTAACTGAATTTTAAAATAAGGCAAACTTCTCATGAAATGGACTAACCTACCTGTTTACTTTTAAGAAACAGCCATTATTCTGTGACAATATAGCTATTATTCTGTACAATGGAATTTTATAATGAAAAGGGCACTCACTGAAGAAAAGATAATGGCTATAATAACAATAACTCAGTTTCACACCAACTATGTTACTTTGGGTAGTTTACTTAACCCTTCTGAACTTCATTTTCTTTATGTATAAAATGTGAGGATTGGACTAGAAAGTTTACAAACTTTTTTAATGATTCCAATAGAGTACTGTTGTTTTGACTGGGGTCTTTACTTGAAGTACTGCCCAGAAAGTAGTAGCAAAGGCTTCTGCGTGGTAGGTATACAATAAATGTTAGAGTGGATAGATGGCAAGAGGGAGAGGTGTACAGGGTAATAACTGGCATAATGTAAGACAACAAAAGATATGATTCACAGATTTGGCTGATCTCAACTAGTGACTGTGAAAATTACATGTAATCTCTGGGAAAAATCAACAGATTTTTAAACCATTACAAAGCAAATGCCTGTCCACTGAAACCGCACTGCCAAGGGATTTCAAGTTTCCATGCAGCTTATGTCAGCCAAACTGTTTTTTTCCCAAATAAGACCACATGCACACAATTACCTGATTTATCTATAATTGCATCTATTTCTTCAACGACATCAAAATAGGCTTCATTATTTGTGTACTTTACCCCCGCCCGGCGCCATGGGATGTTGGACAGCTGCCCAGTGGGGAGTGTGTCCCCAACGTTACTACTGCCTAGAAACGGAAAAAGGAGAAAGCAAAGCTAATGCATAAAATGGTCATCAGAAAAGCTATTAACCTAAAAAATAAGCGAATGCTTTATCTGCTTCTTTAATGTTTGGGTCTTTCTTCATTGAAGTTGTGGATGCTTTCCAGAATTGTTGGAGACATATCCATACTGACATGATCAAATTTCTAGAAGACAGAAATAGGCCATGTGGTCCTCTATCTGCCAAACCAGGTTAAATTCATTTACTTATCTTTGGCTTCCTGTGTGTTAACAGTAACCTAACCTAATTCCAGTGGCTCAACAACAGAATCTCATCCTGCTGCCATTGATGAAAAAAGAGGCTGGTTGTTTCAAAACCTTCTGCCGATAAAATGCCTCCACTGAGAATACAGAGTGATAACTAGGTCCTTTGGTATTCTAGCTTAGATTCTACACGAGATGCTGCCAAGCAGGCCTCAGTGGAGTAACTGGAATGAAGAACATACTCTGGACTTTTTCCATTTTAAGGTCAGCACACCCATCTGGCTGCAATGTGGCTAATATTAGGTATCTGGTAAATTTCCTGGTAAACTGGCATAGGTCTGAAAATAAAGCGGCTGTCCTAAACATATATCCTTGAACTGTGAAATAGTTAACATTTTGGTTAATTTACAATTCAAAAGTAGTACATGCTTAACAATAACACCTTTCAGTGTGACTATACTACCTATAAAGTGTGAAATTGATTTTGAAAATTGTACACTTTTATGAATTTTAATTTTTTTCCAGTCTCTCATCTAGAGTGCAAGTTTTAGGAAGAAGCAAAGACACTCCATCTTATCTTCCTTGAACTTCTCCTGACACTTAGTCTTGTACCAAGGATGAATAAGAGCTATAGAATGATCATTTCTTATAGTCCTCATCTTTTTTTTTTTTTTAGATCAGTGCATTTGGAGAGGCATTCACAGTGGTGGATGGTATAGCTGGAATGGCATATAACATTTCATAGAAATCTTTCTCTAGAAGGCCTTAATATTTTCAAAAGAATATTGTTACCTGGTGTACCTAATTTCTAGCCCAATTGAAGAGTTGAACCAAAATTGGAAGCTTATGACACAAGTACAAGGCCCACAATACATGAGTTCTCTCAACTAGACTAATTTCCTTTTCTCTTTTTTTAATACATCTTTTGCATTTAGAAAACAAAGACTTGGAGGAGACAGTATGTACTCTGTGGTGGACAGTCTTAAATTTCCTATACTCTAGTAATTGTAGGGTAGCAGCATAATGCCAGTTTTATAATACTATTTATTTTTCTTTTTTCCAGCTTTATTGAGTTACAATTGACACATAACATTGTATAAGTTTAAGGTATACAATATAGTGATTTATGTTTGTATTGCAAAATGATTACCACAATAAGTTTAGTTAACATCCATCATGATATTGGCTACTTTAGGATTAACTGGGATAATTTATTCAGTCTTAATATTTAGTGTTAAATAATAGTAATAATGTTATTGTGGTCCTGTAGAAAAACCTATAAAACAAGAGTAATAATAAAAAATTTCTTTATTATTTAAGACCTAGCCTCCTTCCATGAAAAGAAACATACATCCATTTTTAAATGATCACTAACTTTAACTGTGGCCAAACTGGACTATGTTAAGAATCTGCCAGATAATAAGAAATGGTGTTGAGTTGTTCACAAAGTTTTAACTGCTCAATTCCTAATAAAGTGTGTTTTCTCCTTACCTGTAATAGAGTTAACAACAGAACGTAGAATTGTTGGTGGTTTAATCAGTTCTTTCAAAATGTTAGATTCAGTAGCCAGTGGAAATCCATTGTCTAACATTTCTTCCAAGAGCTCATATACTATGACCACATTATCCTTAATTGCAGCCTCTGAACACTCACCAAAGTAGTCCTAACAAAATGTATATAACATTGCACAATGGAAAGAGTAAAGAAAGGCATGATAAATACTTTTTGTTCTGAAATAGTTGCATAATTCAATGAATGTAAAACACAGAGGAAAAACCCTCAATAATTTTTATATACTATTCCTTAACATTTTCTTGACTTTTTTAGATTGAATTGAATTCTTATTACATATTATGCCAGAAAATATGTTGAAACATTAATGAACTATAAACTTCCTTTACTCTGATTGGGTACCCCAAAACACACAGATTAGTTTTAAATTATTTTGCACATTATCAAAACAAGAGAAAATAATAAAATGTGAATATTAGAAGATTTCATGACCAATAAAAATCTTGGGACCATTCAGAGACCTATATATGGAAAACACTTTTGTTTAGTAATGACATAATTTGTGATAAATGTGAAAAAATAAGGCTTCAATGCCTATGAGATTGCTCTTTTTTCCTAAAACAGTGAATGGAGCGGCCACTTGTGCTACTGTACACCCTACATAAAGGGTTTTATGAACTTAATGCTTACTTGAAAAGGAGAGAGAGAGAGAGAGAGAGAGAGAGAGAGAGAGAGAGAGATAGATAGATAGATACAGCAGGACAGACAACACATCAATAGCTGGGTATTTAAAAAATATAATAATGTGTACCTCCTCCAACTAACTTGGGTAAGTTAAGTTCAAAAGATTTGATAACAACCAACCTGAAACGTGTCAGCAACTCGATGTAGAAACTCAATTACAAAGAGAGGTGGCACTTCAGTCTGTATGACAGACACAAAGAAGAGCTTATCCCTGTAGATACTGATGAGGTAGTGGTGAGGTGTTGAAATGACAGGTGGTACATTTTCAACATCAGCAGCTTTCTCTTGAGCTTCAAAGAAATAATCACAGACGGATTGGCTCACAACACTCTTCCAGTGCTTCTCTAGAAATATGTCACCGGAACAATTTATGAGAAATAGACTGTGGATCATTTTCTGGGGGGAAAAAAGTTTAAATTTAGTATATATTAAAAGTATCCTTGTATCATCCTGACACCAAAACCAGAAAAGGCAATATAAGGAAATACAGACCAGTATCATTTAAGAATATATGAAGAAAATTTCTGAACAAAATACTAGCAACTGAATCCAGCAATATCCCTGAGCATGTGGGATTTATACCAACAATGCACAGTTGGTTAAACATATGAAAATTAATATAATATACAGTATCCATAAAATAAAAAACAAAAATATAATCATTTCAAAAGGTACAGAAAATCATTTGGCAAAATCCAATGCCCTTTTATGATAAAAAAAACTTAACAAATTAGGACTAGAAAGAAATTTCTTCAACTTGATAAAAAGCATCTATGAAAATTCCATAGCTAACATCATATTTAATGGTTAAAGATCAAGAACTTTCCCCTTAGTATCAAGAACAAGTAACAATGTTCACTCTTACCACTTCCAATTAACATTGTACTAAAGGTTCTAGCCAGGGCAGTTAAGCAAGAAAATGGAACCAAAGGCAACTGGAAAAGAAGTAAAACTAGTACACACACACACACACACACATACATATACACACACAATTAGAGCTAATAAATGAGTTCAGCAAGATTACAAGATACAAGATTAATATTGAAAATCAGCTGTGCTGCTACATATCAGCAATGAATAACTAAAAATAAAATTGAGGAAATTCTATTTATAAGAGTAACAAAGAAATCAAAATACTTAGGATTAAAATTTTTTTTTACTTTTTTATTCTTTATTTTACTGATTATGCTATTACAGTTGGCCCATTTTCCCCCTTCACTCCCCTCCACCCTGCCCACCCCCTCCACCCACATTCCCCCCTTTAGTTCATGTCCATGGGTCATAAGTTCTTTAGTGTCTACATGTCCCATACTATTCTTACCCTCCCACTGTCTATTTTCTACCTACTGTCTATGCTACTTATTCTCTATATCTTTCCCCCCTCTTTCTTCCTCTCACTTCCCTGTTGCTAACCCTCCATTTGATGACTTTTTTTTACTGTTCATATTTTTAACCTTCTTTTTCTTAGGTAAGTCCCTTTAACATTTCATATAATAAGGGCTTGGTGATGATGAACTCCTTTAACTTGGCCTTGTCTGAGAAGCACTTTATCTGCCCTTCCATTCTAAATGAAAGCTTTGCTGGATAGAGCAATCTGGGATGTAGGTCCTTGCCTTTCAGGACTTGGAATACTTCTTGCCAGCCCCTTCTTGCCTGTAAGGTCTCTTTTGAGAAATCAGCTGACAGTCTGATAGGAACTCCTTTGTAGGTAACTGTCTCCTTGTCTCTTGCTGCTTCTAGGATTCTCTCCTTCATTTTTACCTTGGCTAATGTAATTATGATGTGCCTTGGCGTGTTCCTCCTTAGGTCCAACTTCTTTGGGACTCTCTGAACTTCCTGGACTTCCTGAAAGTCTATTTCCCCTGTCAGATTGGGGAAGTTTTCCTTTAGTATCTGTTTAAATAAGTTCTCAATTTGTTGCTCTTCCTCTTCCCCTTCTGGTACCCCTATAATTCGGATGTTGGAACATTTAAAGATGTCCTGGAGGTCCCTAAGCCTCTCCTCATTTTTTTGAGTTCTTGTTTCTTCATTCTTTTCTGTTTGGTTGTTCCTTTCTTCCTTCTGGTCCACTCCATTGATTTGAGTCCCAGTTTTCTTCCCCTCACTATTGTTTCTCTGTGCGTTTTCCTTCATTTCTCTTATCGTAGCCTGCATTTGTTCATCTAATTTATGTCCAAATCAACCAATTCTGTGAGCTACCTGATCACCAGTGCTTTGAACTGTGCATCTGATAGTTCGGCTATCTCTTGGTCACTTAAAAAAATTGGTTCTGGGGCTTTCAAATCTGTTTGAGCCATCTTTTTTATTTTCCTTTGGTTTGGTTGCGGCTGTTTCATAAGGGCAGCAGAGCCTTAGGTGTTCACCAGGGCGGGGCACCCCAGTTGTTGGGTTGTGACGTTGTATGTGGGGGCGGGGTCTGAGAGGGAACAATGGCGCCTGTTCCCCTTTCTCTAGGACTTCCGTCCCCTCCACTGCCTCCCACAAGCAAATTGGGCCCTTCCTGTGCTGGCTCCTGGGTGGTGGCTTGTGCACTTTCTCGGACTCTGTGGGCTTCCCCGAGAAGTCTCCTGTGAGGCTGAGAGAGTCTCCCGGCCTCAGCTCCCAGACGGGGCTCTTAAGCTTTGAAACCCAGCGGCGCTGCCCGTTTTTGCTTAGTTTGCGCGCGAATGTGTGGCTGCGGACAGCCAGCCGCCTTGCACCCCTCACTGGGTCTGCTAGTCGCCTCCTGAGCCCAGGGTCCGCCACCCGTCCGTCAGCTGCCTTCTGCACCCTGCGCGCCCGCACCTGCCAGCCAGCGTTTCTTCCCGCCGGGACCCCTCGACCCCTCTCCGCAGGCCTCCGACTCTGCCGCTCCTTACCGGTCTGGATGTACTGGAGTCCGACTTCTGTTCAGTTAATTTCTCTCTGTTCTGGTTGTATTTTTGTTTCTCAATTTTTGTTGTCCTTAGTTTTGGTTGCGCAAGGAGGCACAATGCGACTGCCTATGCCTCCATCTTGGCCGGAACTCCTTAGGATTAAATTTAACAAAAGAAGCAAGACTTGTACACTGAATATTCTACAACACTGTTGAATGAAATTAAAAAGATCTAAACAATAGAATGACATTTCATGTTTATGAACTGTAATGTAATATTGTTAAGATGACAATACTCCCCAAACTGATCTACAGATTCAATGCAATCCTTATTAAAATGCCTGCCTTTTTTGTGGGAACCGACAGGCTGATCCTGAAATTCATAAGGAAATGAAAGATACCAAGAAGAGCTAAAACAATCTTAAAAAAGAAGAACAAATTTGGAGGATTCATACTTCCTGATTTCAAAACTTACTACAAATGTACTATGTGGTACTGGCATAAGGACAGACTATAGATCAGTGAAATGGAATTGGGAGTTCTGAAATTAACCCTTACATGTATGGTCAATTAATTGTTGACAGCAGTGCTGAAGACATTCACTGGGAGAGAGAATAGTCTTTTCAGCAAATGATGCTGTGACAACTGGACTTCCATATGCGAAGAATGAAGTTGGACTTCTACCTCACAATATACAAAAATTAACACAAAATGTATCACGGGCCTAAATATAACAGGTAAACCTATAAAATTCTTCAGAAAAACATATGCATAAGTCTTCATGACCCTGATAAGACAATGTTTCTTAGACATTACACCAAAAGCACAAGCAACAACAGAAAAAACAGATAACCTGGACTTAAGACTGACTGCGCAATTCTACAGCTAAGTATACATCAAAAGAAGTGGAAACACATGTCCACCCATGTTTTCTAGCAGCATTATTTCTAAGAGCGAAATGTTTATCAACTGATGAATGAATAATAAATATACAAACAATGAAATATTATTCAGCTGTAAAAAGGAATGAAATAGTAATATGCTTGAAAACATTATACTGAGGGGAAGAAGCCAAACACAAAAGCTCACTTATTGTATAAGTACATTTATATGAAATGTCCAGAACAGGCAAATCCATAGAGATTGAAAGTAGATTAGTACCTGCCAGGGGCTGGGTAGAGGGGAGTTACTGGTCATAGGTTTGGCATTTCTTTTTTAAGGTGATAAAATCTGCTGGATATAGAAATGATAGTTACACTCTCTTGTGAATACACTAAAAACTACAAAATTATACACTTTAAAATGGTGAGCCTTATGGTATATTAATTATATCTTAATTTAAAAAAAGTATTCTTAATACCTTGTGACATATAAACCCATTACCAGCTGGATTAAACAGAGATGTATACAAATGTGTACTAAAAACATACATTTGTAATAGTGAAAACCTGCAACAACTCAAATGTTTATCAACAGTACAAAGGAAAAATAAACTGTAGTGTATTCTAAAATGAAATTAACAGCAATGAAAATAAACTATTGATACATGAAACAAATATGGTAAAATCCTACAATATTGAGTAACAGACACTAAACAATACACACAGTGCAGTTTTACTTATATGAAGTTCTAGAATAAGTAAAACTAATCTATGTTCGAAAAATCAAATGGTTTATTTTATGGAGCAAAGTGGGGGTAGTAACTGAAAAGGGCCAGGGTGGTTTTCTAAGGTGTTGGTAATGTTTTATTTCTTGATCTAGATGATGGTTACAAGTTGTGATCATTTTGTGATAATTCATTGGACTTTATGATATGAGTTGTATACTTTTCTGAGGGTTAGTTATGCTTCTGATAAAAAGGTCCATATTGAAATATGAAGGACACTGGGAAAAAGTTCAATTATCTTAACTTTTTCCTTTCTTTTATATGGATAACATCAATATCAGGTGTTTAGTATAGTGGTCCATTCATTTAAAATTATAGTACTGTATGATAAATGTAGTCTAAGAAAAGAGAATTTAAAAATTATGAAGATAGTTTCTATACATGAAGATAAATTTCAAAAAGGAAAGTAAGACTTTCCATAAATGGATTCATTTCAGTTTTGTTTACAGAGAAAAAAATGAGATAGACATGACCAGTTCTTTTTAGAGGAAGCCATTTATTTTATGACAGCAGCTGACTTTTTTTTCATTTTTTATTTAAATAAAACTACGGTTGCAGCTGACATTTAAAGGCCATCTGGTGATGATTTTCCTTTCCTATTTGGTCTATGTTCAATAGTTACCAGGTAAATAATACTAATTATTAAGGTATGTTTTAATAATTATTATATTAATAAAGTTACGAATGCTGTTAATAGTTTAGGGTTCCTGCTTATTAGGAACAATAAAATGTTTCTTTGTTCAAAGCCATCTCTTAGCCAATCATCATGAGTTAGCAGCAATAAACCATGATACCTCAGGCTCTGGACCTACTAAACTTTTTCAGATTAATATCTGAAACCTGGTAAAAAAGAAGAAAATTTTATGCTTTGAGACAGTATGGTTGGACCTGGAAAACGTTATGCTAAGTGAAATAAGCCAGTCAGAGAAAGACAAATACCATATGATTTCACTCATACATGGAATCTAATGAACAAACTGAACTATTAAGGAAAATAAAGACAGACTCAGAAACCAGGATGACAGCTAAGGAAGGGAAGTTATTGAGTGGAGGGATCGAGCAAAAAGGAAAAAGGACTCATGGACATGGACAACAGTGTGGTATATAATTCATATACCATAAGGCTCACCATTTTAAAGTGTATAATTTTGTAGTTTTTAGTGTATTCACAAGATAGTGTAACTATCATCTCTATATCCAGCAGATTTTATCACCTTAAAAAAGAAATGCCATTATGGGGGACAAGGAGGTATAAGGGGACTAAATGGTAATGGAAAAAATACAATAAGTTAATTAAAAAATGATATCTGAAACCTATACTACTTTATCTCATCAGATGTTTTGTTTAGTAGGTTAGCTTTGGGTCAGCCTTTCATTTCTATTTGGGGTTAAAATATTGCCACACGAATAAAGAGATTTGTTGTATCAACCTAATGACTTTAACTGACTTTATAACCTCTACTGATACTTTTTTTCTGGATGAAACAGGATATCCAGCAATAAGATCTGCAACTAAATTTGTATTATGATACCTTTTCTTAAAATAAAATCTTCATCTGAAATACAACGTGGTTTAAAGCAGAACATTGTAGTAAACTCAATGAGACCCAGATTTGCACACTTCAGGTGAGGCAGCTATTAAATGTGGCATCCTTTCAAAAAATTAATTTACAATTCCATTCAAAGTGTTAAGGATAAATGAATTAATAATATCTCAAATATACTGAGTACTTACTGTGGGCCAGATGCTATGCTAGGCACTCTACCTACATTAATACACTTAATCTACACAACTCAATACTATAAATACTGCTTTTACCCCCATTTTACAGATATGACAAGAAAGTGTCAGGAAAGGTAAGTCAATTATCTAACATCATGCCTTAAGTATCAGAGCTAGGAATCAAACCCAGATTGAGCTGAATCCTGAGCTCCTATTCTTACCTATCTCTTAGAGACTAATTATCAGAAACCTAAAGCAATACTGTACAATAGGATTTCCTGAAGTGATAGACATGCCCTCTATCTGTGCTGTCCAATACAGTAGAGACTACTGAACACCTGAAATGTGGCTAATGCAACCGATGTACTGAAGTTTCAATTTTAATTAATTTAAATTACATGTAGTTAGTGGTTACCATGTTGAACTGGGCAGCAAATGTGCTGTTGGAGCTCATAATTAAGAGAAAGAGTTAAAGGGGATATTTCTTGTTTAGTTAGAAGCCAAAATGTGTTCTAATAAATTATTTAGAGCAGGAATTATATTTAAAAGAGGTGACATATGTTCTATTCTTCGACCATTCATCTTATAGAAGAATAGTTCCCACGTATCTGTGGTACTCCACTGCCACAATACACTCTAAAAGAGCTACTTTTCTTGAAGCAAGTGACTTCATAGTTTCTTTATTTTTTGGGGAGCCAGATTCCTACTTAGCTTTTTAAGCTGGTGAAAAATTCTTTCCAGGAAAAGTTTCCACCAAAATTGTTTTCATTGGCTGTAGTTCAGGTCTCAGAAGACTACAGTAAGTTAAACTGGCCATCTGGATTTATTGTTGTTATCTTTAGTGCTGAGATGAAAGCATAACACTTGTAGCTTTCATCAGTGCTTAACTTTAAAACCCATCCTAACCTTCTATTACAGGAAAAGAGAGCTCATTTCTTCCATCCATATTATGACCAAGGGCCTAATGCACAGAACAATTAAATAAATACCACATGCAGCCTGTTTCTTTAGCTACTTAACCTTTAGTAGGTGCAGTTACTTTATTATTTTAATAAACTCACTGGGAAAAAGCTACACACTCACCACCACCACCATCTTTTTGTTTAGTAACTTTTGAGTCAGAAAACAGAATTCTCCCAGTTACTTTAAAGCCACTTGAGAAACTGTTTTCAGAGGCAGTTCCATCAGAGCTTTGACTGCAGCTTAATACTTCATAAATCCTCTTTACCAAATGTTGAATACACTCATCCTGACGATTCATAAGCAATGCAGTTACAAGAGTCAAAATATCCTTGGAAGATAAAAAAGGAAAATGTATTCCTTCTATGTATAACACAATGAAGGCAATGGAAAGTGAAAGAAGGATATTCAAGGTGAGAGAATGAGACCAGAAAAGAATCTGGCTCACCCAATTCTCAGCCAATATTTTGACCATTTATTCATTCAAGAAGTTAGTTTTTAATATGTTTTATGTATTAAGCAATGGGGAGATGGGGTGACCAAAATAGAGTCCCTGATTTCACAGAGTTCAACAAAAAAGGCAGAAAACCCCTCAAAACTCTTAATGCAGTAAGATGTAATTCCTATTATGATAGGGGAAATACACCACAAGGCTTTGAGGTGAGAGGGAACACAAGACAAACAAATCCAGTACACACTTAGCAACTTTAGAAAGATGGAGGGAAATGGTGAAATGAGACTTGAGGAGATAAGCAGAGATTGGTTCACTTTCTTCTCAGGGAAGTATAAAATTATTTATTATTATTTTTTGCAGGGGGTTCATGCAATCCCATTTACAGTTTTACCAAAGATTTGCACTGGGGCAACTGTGTAACAGGGAAACTGGATATTGTAACCCCAGTTGAGAGATGAGTTAGGGCGGTGAGCTGAACCAGAATGTTGACAGCAGGGATGGAGTAAAATGAAAAGATAGGAGAAATATTGCAGTTTGAACAAAAATTCGGGAGGAGGTAAGAGGGGAGTATGAGAAGGAAAAAGGAGGCATTTAACCCTAGTTCTGTATAATCTGACCCAATTCTGACCATATTTGACCCAAATGGATAGATTCAAGACTACTGTATATATAAGTCTGGTTGTTCAGAGAGAAGCTGAGTTGGAGACAGATTTGTAAGTAATCATGGTTTTTTGTTGATGGGAATTACAATCATAAGTAGAATAAAATTACAAAGAGAGAGCATGCACAGAAGAGAGCCTGTGGAAGGAACTCCCAACACTTGAATAGCAGCTGGGTCAAAGAAGTGTGCCTCAAAAAAGATTTGGCTGAAGGATAAGAAAAAAGCAGGGAGGGTAGTGGTTTTTAGTAACTAGAGTGTGTTAGTGTGTTTCCAGAAGAATGGAGTATTAAACATTTTAAATGGCACAACTTGTTCAAGCTAAAAGAACTTAAAATGTGTTGATTTAACAGTGTTCCTCAACTTTCTTTTCATTATTACCTGCTAGAGGGGCCTTTTCAGACTCCCCTTCTAGAATACCCCTTCCCTAGGAAATTACAATACCACAGAATATATATCTGTGTATCTCTCTAAGTACTGTAAATACATCTGTGCTTTATACACAAAGAATACGATTTTATTTTGCTTTACAAGAGACAATTGTGGTCCCTACTGAGAATATATGATTTTCACACACAGAGGACATTGATGATCTTAGTAAAAGCAGTTTCAGTGATAGTTCAGTGGAATGCTGGAAACTAGATATTCTGCAGTGGGCTGAGAAACAAATAGCAAGAAGTGGGGAAAATAGAGATAAGGAGAGTAGATGATACAGTCAAGAACTCTAGCTGTGAAGGAAATAAAGAGACAGGAAAATAAATCGGTGAAGTTTATAAAGTTAAGAAAGAATATTTTTAAATGCTCCAGAAAAGGTATCAGCAGAGGGGGAAAGGCTGATGTTATTCAGAGAAGACTGAAAAAAAGAAGATTCTGGAAGTAGGAGAGGATGGATGGTATTGTTCAACTAAGTGAAAGGATTTGTTTTCCACTAGGAAAAGGGATACTTTTTCCTTTTTAAATGGGAAGAAGGTTTGATTATTTGGTTGCAGGAAGATGATTGCTTTTATTTTCTCTGTGTAATAGGAAGGCAGGTAATTTGTAGATGGAGAGAGAATTCCTCTTCTTTACAAATACCATTTGCTACCCACGAATTAAGATACTACCGAGCAACTAAAAAGTATCTAGTCTGCAGGGAACTCCAACAGAATATTTACAAACACTGTAAAATCCTAAGATTCAATATGAAAAGTCAGTCTTATTGCAAAGAGAGTTTTCCCACTAAAGATATGTAAGTTTTGAGCAATTCTTCATTCACCTCATTTCTCCATTGTTCCTATGCTTTCAAATGAAAGTGTCCTCCTTTCTTTCTAAAACTAATCCTTCCACCTGTAACTGTGAATTTTTGATGTTATACTCTGGTTACTTGCTTTCTGCACCAAAACATAATGTGTCTTGTATTCCTAAAAACAAACAAACCTCATAGTTTTTAGGAACCTTGCCATCCTCAATAATGTTTTGCTTCATGCTCCAAATCAAGAAGGATTAAGTCTACACTTGCTGTCTCTCCTTTCAGTAACTGAGTTTGTTAAAGCAGCTCTGTCAAATGGCCCAATTACTTCCTAATCATCAAAACCAACAACCTATTCTGACTCCAATTTACTCCTTTGACCCTTGCAGCATTTTATGTTCCTGATAACATTCCCCCAACAAAACAAATACTTCTTACCCTATTATATGAAACTTCTATTTTGGTTCTCACCTTGAAAATTTCCTTCCCACTCAATTCCCATGCTTTTTTCTTTTTATCTTTCTACTGTCTTCACCTACACCACTATTTCAAACTCGGTGTATCTTAAGTTCCACAAAATTCCGCCTTATGTGAGGGCTCCTAATTTTACAGAGGCACCACCTTCTTAAGAGTCTCATACTCGAGCGACTGAGCTAGCGGGTGCGCCTGGACCACCTTCTTAACCATGTAGGCTAAACGCTTCGGCTTCAGGTTCAATCCAAATCTACCAAGTCCAACTGGCTACACTGCTCATCACTTTCCATACTCACTGCCACCTCCTCAGTTTGGATTCCTGTCATCTTCTGAACTGCAACACCCTTCTCACTGTATTCCCCACATCAGGCTCATCCAGGCGCCACCCTCTAACATAACAGGACGTGCTCCCAGGTCAGTCAAGGGTTTTGTTTTCCAAAGAAGAAGCCTTGGGCTGACAAGACATTCTTTCCGCGCCAGAGAACGGAGACGGACCCCATTAAGCCTGACCCTCTCCGGCCTGAGAACACAGGGCTGCAGGTGCACCGCTCCCTTCCGGCCCCGCTGTCAAGAAAGCCCGGAAGGCCCGCAGGGAGATGCAGTCCCGACCTACAGAACGGGAGAGGATCCCGCAGTCCAGGATATTCAGCCTATTCCCCAGTTTTCGAGCTGTCCCCAGACCGCAGACTCCCCGCCCCTCACACTCACCCCGACACCTGGGCCTGTCAGTGATTCGGCGCCGGGTCCTCTCCCAACCAAGACGAAGACTGCGGAGAAGACCGTGAGGACCCCGCAGTTGGAGTGCCCTGTAGATTGCCAGACTAACAGCTTCAAAGACATCAACTAGGTCTACCGATTTGGAAAAATTAAATAAACTGGAAGACGTTGAAAGAAAACAAATACATCTCTTTAGGTTTAGGATCCAAATCTTTTAGATCACAGAGAATTTAAATGAATGAGGCGGTTTCTTATTATCCGGACTCAGGCGCTCAACCGTAGCCTAAAGCAATCCGAGGGTTGGAGAGGGGAGGAGGTATCCTGTATTGAGAAGCGGGGTCAGGAAGGGGTTGTTTGGCCAATGGGTGGACCTGAGAGGTAGAGCAAATGAATGTGGGTGGGAGAGGGGCGCACTGGAAGGAACTGGGCAGGGAGGGGGTTAGTAAAAACGGAGGCGGGAACACGAGGCGGGGGCGGGGCCAGAAAGCCCAAGGGGTGGGGCGCAAGCTGAATCCTAAGGTGGTGGGAACGCGAAGATGGCCGCCGCTGAGGAGCCTAAGCCCAAGAAGCCCAAGGTTGAGGCGCCGCAAGCGCTGAGGTGAGCGCTACCCTGCATAGGGTGGAGGGTGACGGCGCCTGTCTCTAACCAGGGTCTTTCTGTGATTGCACTGTCCTGGCGCTGAGTAGTGTCCTTGCTGCCGGTGTGAGGCCCACGCGCATGCCCTGATCTTCGGAGAGCTGGCCACGTGGCTGTGACCTGCCGCGGTTGCCCGCCCAGTTTGGCAAAATCGCCTCCTCGCCGAAGCAGTTCCGGCTGCCCTTGGCCAATGAGAACGCCAGCCGGGTGGGGGCGGGGCGAGCCGGTGGCCGGCGGGCTGGGGGCGCCACGTGGGAGTCCTCCGCTGCGCTGGTGTGCCGGGTCGGTGAGACTCAGAGGACCGAATCCGGCCAAAGCCACAGGCAGCAAGCTCCAGTTTCCTGGGGGTAACCAGGAGGAGGCTCAGCGACTGCTCTGCTCTGGGGCGAAGACAGAATTCCTGGGGACTTTTCGTAAAGTGTCGCAGAAGGGCAACTTGGCCTACCTTTTCTTCCACTGTCTGAATGCAGGCACTTTTTGCAGACTGTGGGCCTGCAGCCCAGACTCCTCCTTCTAGGCTTTGGGGGGCGGCATGCTGCATAATGGGTAGGAAAGGCTGATTTTTCTTTTTTTCTTTGTACTTTTCGGAAGTAGTGGGGACAGTTCTGTGACTAACACCTACCTCACTTGTGATTGATGTTGCACCTTACAAGAAGTTGTTAAATATTTCTTAATATAAAGTTCAGCGTAGCACAGCCCTTGATGATTTTGAAATGTTTATTAGAAAGCAGTGATTTTTCCAACTACAAATAGACATACCAACTTGATTTAAAACTATTGGGACACTCCTGATTATACAAGACAAATCTCATTTCTTCCAATACCACCCCTCTTTACATCCCAAAGAATGAATCATTCATAATTGCAGAAAGGTCAGGGGCCCAAATCCTTGCCAGTGCCTTTAATGTATTTCTACTACCTTCAGAGGGTTAGTGTTTCTATCGTGTACAAAGAAATTAAACTTAACAATTTCGGATATTCTATTTTTACTTTAAGCTTTCAAACTACAGAGTAAAGCAGCAATTTCAACCCATGTGCTTGCCTGGTGTGCCACAGAATTTTTAAAACATACAATATCTGAATAGTCAGGGGCACTGACCTCTTGTCCTTTAGATTTTAAAACAGTAGCCATCTGTTAGGAAAGCATCGAAGTTATACTTATTTTTTGTCAGATTGACAAAAAGTATATTTTTTTGGTGTGCTGCAGAATTTTAGTAATTAGTTTATGTGTGCCATGAGGTGAAAGAGGTTGAAAATCACTGTAGTAAAGCAAGAGCTTTTGAGTCAGACTTACCTTGTAAGAGCAGAGACCTGTAAGGTGTATCCTTTCCCTAGGCTGCCCATTATTAGAATATTTCCTTAAAAGGCACTCCCTCACAAAGTTTCCTTTACCAAACTGAAAGAGATGCAACTTCTCCCTACCATCCTTCAGAACACACTGCCCTTAGATTTTCCTTTATCCTCATCATTTTCAAAGTGCTTTCCTATATTACAGATGAGGAAATTGATGCCCAAATGAAATAGTTAGTGTATTGTTTGACTTTGCCTATTTTTATAAGCCACCCAAGGTATACTTCTCTGTTCTTAACGCATCATTAAAAACAATGATAAACAATGTTTAATACTTAAGTGTGTTTGTGCTAGGCACTGTTTGAGCGTTTTATTTATTTTAACTCATTTAATCCTGCAACAAGTCTGTAAGATAGATACTGTAATTATCTCCATTTACTGAGGAGGAAACAAGCATAGAGAAGTAAAGTAATTTATCAAATTACTTATCTAATAAGTGATGGGGTTGGGGTTTTAATCCAGATAGTCTGATTCAAAGTCTGTACTCTCAGTTGCCATGCTATACTTATTAACATCAAGCAGTTTATCCCAAAACCCTAGTGAATTATTAACTCAGTTTTGTTTCTGTACTACTTTTGCTTCTGTTTTTCTTTTTTGTTGTTAATATATATGACTTTTATGTTGCTGTAATATGTGGGCATATTATACAAAATAATTCTTGTATATATTATGTTTTGTACTATATATTGTATGTATTATATATAATATATATAATGTATTTCATATAATGTATTTTGTATAATGTCTGTTTCAAACTTGGAAAAGTCCTTAGGCAAACCAAAACTCATTTTATACACTATCTACTTAGTGCCATCTGTAAACCTGAAGTTAAAAGGTTAGATGCTTGAGTACTGGGACAAATCTCTTAATTTTGTGTGAAGACCTTGTGGAATTGGCTGCTCCTACTTCCATTATATTAGTTTGGCTTTAAGGTCACAGTGTGATAATGCATTGAGTGGTTAGACTGTCACAGGTGGGCACAAGTAACCAGGTTCTTGGTGATTGTGGACAAAGAATTGAACTGAACATACAGAGAGTTTATAGCAGAAAGAGAGAGCAAATTTATTAAGCGATAGTACACTCCACAGAACATGGGAGCAGGCCAGCTCCCAGGGGAGACTGACCTCAGAGGCTGGAGGGCTTCTGTTCTCATAAGGCAGATATTTCCTGGCTAGTTTTGGCAGGCTTTTGTGCATGTACAAGTAGTTGTATTACTTTAAAGCTACTGTGCATGCCAGTCTCTCGTGGTTTTCCTTGATTGGCCAGTGGGGAAGGGGGTTGCACAATGTTAATTATTATAATGCTATTATAATGAAGCAGGGGTCATGTAGCATCTTCTGTGCAGGTGCATTCATAAGTCATGATGATTCAGCACTTTTCCAGAAAGTGGGAACAACCAGGCTTAGAACAGGGTCTCTGTCCTGTGTCAGTGTCCTTTATCTTAGTCCTGGGGCACCTCCAGAGTTTCCTCCCTCCTATCTCCTGCCTCAAGACTGCATGCATTATCTATGACGACTTGTTTGACAGTTCAGGGGCTAGCTACCAGTTTTGCTTAACTTTTAAGGAGAGTGGCTTATAAAGCCTGAGCATAGTTTAATGTATAGATCATTCAGTGGGGAATAAGTAGACTTATGAGTATATTTGCAGCTATCAGGGAAAGGATTTAGGCCATTTGAGAATTTCAGTTAGCTCTGGAATAGTGGTTTTCATCTGGGGCACATTTGTCAATGTCTGGAGTCACTTTGGTAGGAGGTGCTACTGGCACCCAGTGGGTGGAGTTCAAGGATGCTGCTGAACACCTATAGTGGGAAGCCCTCTACAACAAAGAATTATCCAGTCAGGTTTGACAGTAGTGTTGAGATTCTGTAGGGCAGGGTGTCAAACTAATTTTCACTGGGGGCCACATCAGCCTTGCAGTTTGCCTTCAAAGGGCCGAATGTAATTCTAGGACTGTATAAATGTAACTACTCTTTAACCAGGGGCAAGGAGCTCTACATTCAGGCTTTTGGAGGCATCCATGAGGCTGACGTGGTCTCTGGTGAAAACAAGTTTGACACCCCTGCTCTAGGGAGAGCATCTGACAAATCTACCCTCCCTTTCTCAAATAGCCATTATTTTTCTAAGCTGGATTGCTTTTCAGGGTATGGCACTTACTGAAGTTGCCAAGAAATAAGCAGGCTCTAACATGATTTCACGTTGGGTTAGGGGCACAAAAAGGACCAAACTTTAACAGTGCGAGACAGGATACTAGGTGTTTTCTATGTGCTAATTAATTTAATCTTCACAGCAACCTGTGAGGTAGGAGTAGTGATCCCTGTGTCACAGTTGAGGTATTTAGGGCTGAAAGAAGTGAAGAAGCATTTTCAGGAACTGCTCTCTAGATTAAGATGTTCCGTGAAGATTACCTATATTTAGGGCCTCTTAGTTTTCTTTTCTGTCCCTTGGAAGTCTCATCCAAGTTCATTTCTTTAGCGGTCACTGCTGAGAGGATAAAGTTTCTTCCAAGGCTTGTTCAGCATGTGCCAAGTCTGTTCTTTCAATCAGTATTTTAAGTGACTGCTATTTTTGGCATGGTGCTAAACATTAGGTACCTATAGAGAGAGAGGTAAGACCCAGGTTCCATTCTCCTGATGTAAATGAGTAGTGTTTGGTAAAATGATACCTAAGGATTCTGAAGGATGATAAGAAGTAGGGTGGCTGGCAGTATAGGAAAGTTTGTGTCCAGGTAGAAATGGGAGAGAACTGCTTCTTGGGGACACGTAGCAGAAGGTGTATGGAGTCCAGGCTTTGTATTGGATGATTTCACATGTGTGATTTTTCTATCTCTATATCCTGTCGCTCTCAAACTCTAATTTTACTCTTTGCTGAATATCTCCTTCTGAGTGGCTTGCTGACACTTCAAAGTCAGACATACCAAACTAAATCTATCTGTTGTCTTAATCTGTACCTTCATCCATGGTTCCTGCATCTAGTAATGGTACCACTAACTTATCTTTCTCCAAAGGTTTGGAACCTAGATACTTGATTCATTTTTCCATCCACATAGAATTATTGAAGTTGATCTTCAGTGATGTCTCATAAATGCTTTTTCTTTTCAATTTCTGCTGCCGCAACTAAAGTTTAGGCTTTACCTTGCTTGGACTTTATATCGGCTTCCTAATGTAGTGTCTCTACTTCCAGTCTCAGGTTCTGCCTAATCTTTTTCAGGCATAGCTCTACTTAATCATCATAGCAGATATTTGTGAGTACTAAAGTTAATGTTAGAAAGGATTCAATCCTGAGAACCATAATCATAACTTTTTCTAATTTTAGCAATTAAAGATTATTCTAGGTCATGACTTTTGATAATATTAAAAAGGAAATAAACTATAATTTTTCAGTCAGCAAATACTGAGCTTTTCTGAAATTATTGCTTGCTAACCATTTCACTTCACAGACTCCTACCTCATTAAAACCCCACATTTTAAAATTGCATACTAAACCTAGGAAAAATCATCTGTAAGTATCTTAGGTAACCAAGCAACAGCTTCTCTAATTTCTCCTTCTAAAACATATTTATTTCTCTTTCAGAAAATTATGTGGAAGATTACTTTATTTATAAAATGAGCATACTGTTCTTGGAGTGATCTTCATGAAGATTAAATGAGAGAATAAATGCAGATTGAAAAAGAGATAGGATGATTGTGTGTTCTTAGTGTGTTCTTGCACAGTGCCTGATCTTTAGTTGAATGAACTATCAGCATAGCATTGAGTGGGACCGATAACCTTCACTTTTCTAGACCTTGTATTTTTAATAATGCAACCTAAAATTAAATTGCCTCTTTTTGGATGATATATCATATGTTCACCTATATTCACAAATTTAATCCTGTAAGATTTAGGCTTTGTACTATGACAGAAAGTGGAAAACAAAAGTCTTCTGAGGTATTTTATATGAATGCCTTAGTTAGATCCTTTCCTGGGCGTTGTATGCTAGGTCACGGTGAGGGTGGTAGAGAGCCAGAGGAAACAAAACCTGCAGGGATGGTCCTGGGTACCTAAGGATAAGCATGAAGTGCCTGGAGCCCAGGGGAAGTGGGAAGGGCTCTAAGAAAAAGAGAGGCATTGAAAACTATGTTTCTGATTTTAGATTTATGCCTAGGTTAAACAGAACATGAGGCTGATATGCCACTTTCTACCTGGAATATGGCTCTACTTCCCCTTCATCAATTAAAATCCTGCCTGTGTGCAAAATTCACAGTTAAGTAGGAAAGGAAAAAATTGAGAATCTATCCTACTAGTGTGGCTCAGTTGGTTGGGCATTGTCCCAAAAAACAAAAGGTTGTGGATTTGATTCCTGGTCAGGGCACATGCCCAGTTTGCAACTTTGGTGGTAGAAGAGGTAACCGATTCATGGTTCTCTCTCCCATTGATGTTTCTCTCTACCTCTTTCTCCCTCACTCCCTTCTCTCTAAAAATGAATAAATAAAATCTTTTATTTTATTTTATTAAAGAGAAAATCAAAATTATAAAGAGCTTTCTGGTCAGGAGGGAAGCCAGTGAAGCAGTGGTTAAAGGGCATAGTCTCTGGACTCTGACTTTTGGTTTGATTTTTGGTTCTTATTAACTGATAATCTTAGGAAATTGCTTACTAATGGATCCCATGCCTCTGCTTTCTCACCAATAAAGTGGATACAGTAATAGTGCCCACTTCGAAAGATTGTTGAGAGGATTTTATGAGAAAATTATTATAAAATTGGCACATAGTAAGTCTTCAGTAAATGTTATTATTATGGTAGTGTTTTTCTGGTTTTGGCTCCCCACTCTGCTCCACATGCAGCAATTACAAATTTTAAAAGAAAATGAAAAAATGTAGGTATACTCAAAAACAGATAAGTATCTCTAGGGACTAACATGGAAAGGAAATAGGCAGTTAGACTCTGGGTTCAGGAGATGGTAGAAATAACTCTGTGCAGAGAAACTGGAGTTACTGGATGGGCCAAAAAGTCTGTTATGTTTTTTCCCTACGATAGTTCTAGTAGTGCTTAGTTGTCTTTAACTTCAGTTGAAACAATGTTGTTAGCTTGTATTGTGACAGTTGTCACATCTGTGTGCATTTAAAAAATGTTTATCAAAATTGGTGAATTTTTGTGCAGGCATTTTGATATTGAAGATGGAAGAAAATATACAACAATTTTGGTGTATTATGCTTTATTATTTCAAGAAAGGTAAAAACACAACCAAGAGGCAAAAAAAAAAAAGATTTGTGCAGTGTATGCAGAAGGTGTTGTGACTGATTGAACATGTCAAAAGTGGTTTGTGAAGTTTCTTGGTGCTGTTGACATTTTGGCCAAATAAATTCTTTGCTGTGGAGCTGTCTTGTGCATTGGAAGATGTTTACAGCACCCCTGGCCTCTACCCACTAGAAGCCAATGGCAGAAGAGGGCTGACATACTCAACATAGCCAAATAAAGTTATTGCTGAAAATGTAAAATGTGTCTTTTACAGAAAAAACTAAACAGACATTTTGGCCAACTGAATAGATATTCTGAATGAAATTGGGAGCTGGGCTAGGGCTGGATGAAAAGAAGGCTACAATCCTCTGCTTCAAGCTTTTGCTTTAAAAAGCCGTGGACCTGAAGTGGTGACACCAGTGGCCGAGCTGCCAGATGGCTCAGCCTTGGGAAATGTAATGTCTCCACTATCACCTAGTACAAGAGCATGGAGTTTGGAGGTATTGGGCTCTGGAAGAGGGTTGGCCTTCAGGAGAAAGGGAGGGAAAGTCTGAGCCTGCAAATATATGAGGAAGACCATTACTTAGAAAGTAAACACACACACCAGGAGATAAATTCACTCAAAATCTGATTGAGCTAGTAGAGCAATTTCAAAATAAGTATTTTAAAGATCTTTAAGAAGATAAGAGAAGTAATAGCCATTAAGAAACAACATGTTATGAGTCGAAAATAGGTAGATATGAAGTAAATGGCTATGGAAAAGAAAAAATGGAGTTATTGAAGTTAAAAAAAAAAGAATAAACTTTAGACCAAGTACATTTGAAGGAAAAATTAGCAAATTGGAAGATGGTACTCAGTAATTCACCCAGATGTAGTACAAAGAAATGAAGAGAAATTAAGAGATATGAGTGTAAATTGAGAGGCAGTAAATCTGGTACTTTGTGAAATAAGTATTATGATTTTGTTATAAGTTATAATCTTTTCATCTATACTTCTGAAATCCCAAAAACTCTGAAAACTGGAAGATTTTAAAAAGTTTGAGATGAATTAATTTGATAGCAAAACTTGAATTTATATGAGGCTCTCTGTAGTATTTGTCTGACAGGAAAATACGTGTTTTGCTCTAGAAATATGAGTCTGTTGTTAACGGCGTGCTGCATGAAAGCTGCCTGGGTAGTTTCTGAAATTTTCAGTATATACAGTGTTTACTTTCCTAAAATCAATAAATTTCTGAATCGCATCAATTCTGGCCCCCAAACATATCTTACCCCAACGATTCAACAAAATGTGGACCTTTATTAAAACGTTAAATAGCTTTTAAAGTTTGCTGTTTTCCAGGAACAATAATTTTTTGTCAGAGGTAGTTGCTAGATTTTTCCTGCAGTTTCCATTCTACCCTTCTGTGATGCTAAACAAATGCCTATTGCACAGATTGCTTTGGCTGCCTCTGTCATAGTATTGGTACTGGTTATGTCATCGAGTTATTAGGCTTTTCTTCCTCTGTAATGGTAACTGACTGAGGTGAAAATTTCTCTTCAACTTTTGGACTTAAAGATTTGGAAGGCTTATTTCACTGAAGTGATCTTACAAACTGAAATTTCACATAGTACTTGAGGAAGGTATGTTTTGAATATTTTCCAAGGCAGATTTAAAGTTCTTGCCCTCACATGCTTTATTTCTGATGTTTTTGTTTGTACTTTTTTTTACTTGTGGCTTCACACAATTGCTTTAAAAAAATCTGTTCATCTGGAAGAGCAGTGTAATTAGCTTTCAACACGAGAACGTCTGAGTTTTACATTTTTGCTTTCATTGATGGCATGCATGGTGATTACAGCATATTCTCTAGATTAGAATAAGAAAATACATGTACAGCAATTATCATGTAAGAAATTCTTACCTTCTCAAGGTATGTCAGTTTGGTTACTGTATTAACAGGTTCTCACTATTTTGTCAGCAAGCCACGTTTCGTTCTTAGTAAGCCTTTTTATTTTGCTGTTCCTTGCAGATAAAAGGTAGTAAATATGAAGGTAGCCCATGTGATCACTGATCACTCACAAAATTAGGAATGACCAGAAATGATACTGAAGCGGTTATTTGGCTACTTGCCTTCTAGAGGCTGAGGTGGTACATCACTAGTAAGTAGAACCATTTCTAAGCCTCTCGATTACTAATGTAACTGGGAAGTCCAGCAAGATATGACTCACTCTTAGAGTACGTGTCTTGCCTCTGTTGTCCTCTGGCATTGAATTTATTTCTCACACAGGCCATCTTAAAGTAACAAGGAAGGTGGTGTTATTTAACCCCAAGCCAAAATCTCATGAACCCAATAGAAAAAGACTTTCTCTGAAAAGTCCAGATAATCAGTTTTGAGAATATTCTGGTCCTATATAACCGCTTAGTGAGCCAATTATTGTATCAGAGGTGGGGATTTTGGTCCAACTTGGTTATATTCTCATTTCTCATTCCATGTGTCATTGCATGCTAGTGAGTGGGCGTGGGTGGATGTGTGAGCCAGTGGACATTATATGTGTGGGGGAGTGGATAGATGTTGAGGGGGACACTCTAATCACCAACTCTCCCACCACCTTATAGAGTGAGGGAGATGAAGTCATTCCCTCAGCAAAAGTTCCTTATAGCGTGTGTAAAAAATATGTATGAAGACAATTTCCCCACTCAAATCCTCATTCCTCAAGACCCAGCCAAAGTCTGTTTTTTTTCTGTAAAACTTTGCTAATCACCCAGTCTGGAAATGGATTCTTTTCTGGTTGTTTATACTTTATACTTTGCATTATTGCTCCCTACCATATGTGCATGTTTTATCTCAATTATCGTTGCTTGAAGCCAGGAGATCAGTTGAATAACTCTTAGTGCCTCATAAGTAATTACTTCATTGCAACATAACAGGCTCTAAATTTTTCTTAAATGAATGAATTCTTAACTCTTCAAAGATGTTTTAAGGATATTTGTAGTACTCATTGGTACACAGTGATTTCATGTATTAGGTGTAAATTCTTACCTATTCATACGAGTTGATAGAGCCTTACCCGAAAATACTTCATGGTTCTTGACCTTTCATTTTTCTTGTTATGGGGAGTGAGCTTGTATGGGAAATACATCCAGTACTGGAGGACAGTAGAGGCAAGAGATGCACTCCTAGATTGCATTTTTGTTTTCATGACTGTAGTGACCTTGAACTGTAATATCGTTTCTTGCAGTTGTGTTACGAAACAGAGTTCTTCCACCTGGTGCCAGCAGAGCCAAACACTAAACCCGGAGAAATACGGTGGAGAAAGAGTGGCTATTTTATTATAAATGGTGCCACCCAGGAGAACTGGAGACTAATGCTCAAAAGCCCAAACTCCCTATATGGTGTGTAGGTGGCAGATTGTATAGGGCACAATCACAAGACACTGTGAGTTAGGGTTCCAGGGTCATACTGGGAGCTGATTGGTTGGAGGTGAGGTATACAGGTCTTAGGACAGTTCTGAGGTCTGCTCCAGGGTCCCACTCTCTGATTTCATGGGAAAGTAGCCAGGGGTTCATGCCACCTTAGAGCTCAGGAGCTGAAACAACTCGGATCAAGATGTTATCTTTAGTTTGCCAGAGAGGTCCGGACTTTGTGACCCTTGGTCTGGTCCAGAGTACTGTTTACTGCTGCCTGATGGGTTGCTGATTATCCAGGGTAAATGCTAGGTCTCTGAAGTATATATAGAGAAATGATTTCTCTAGCTAGGCTTTAAAGCTGCATTTGATAAAAGTTGTAAGGAACCTCGGTTTCATTTGTCTATGGGGAAAGTTCCCTCAGAATAAATGTACTATTATGTGAACAATAATATTTTATTCAGACCTGTGGTCAGTATTTTTCTTTTTTTTAAGATTTTATTTATTTATTTATTTTTAGAGGGGAAGGGAGGGAGATAGACAGGGAGAGAAACATCAGTGTGTGGTTGCCTCTCACGCACCCCTACTGAGGACCTGGCCTGCAACCCAGACATGTGCCCTGACTGGGAATGAGGCCAATGACCCTTTGTTTTGCAGGCCGGCACTCAATCCACTCAGCCACAGCAGCCAGCGCTTTTCTTTTCTTGGAAAAAAAAAATATATGTATATATATATATAGATATGTAGATATTAGAATTGCTTATTTGGTGGGGGAATTTTCTTAAAAAGAGTGAATTTACAAAGATCTCTGTGACATAGAATGAAATCTTTTTTCCTCTGAGTTATCTAGTTCTTACTTAGTGAGGCTTTGATAATGTAACTAGAATTCCAAAAGTGTTGAAGGTTAGTAATACTGGTCTCAATTTTGTAGCATGTGCAATGTGTAAAACAATGTACTATGTAACCAGTGAATAATACCAGAAAATGGTCTTCTAAAGAAATTTGTTTCTATCAACTCATCCAGGAGGGGTCACTTGAAAACCAAGTATAGCAAGAGAATCAAATTCAGTTGGATTAGTTCTTCTTGGATTCCTTAAAGCTTTATATAGCAAAGTAAACTGTGTTTTACTCTTTGAGCCCTAAAGTGGAAGTTTGAAAAACCGTAAGTTTTTGACTAAACAAATTGAAATACAAGAATATTATCTCCTTTAAGAATAAACAGTTCAAATGTTTAAGTATATTTCACTGATTATGTTATTACAGTTGTCCCAATTTTTCCCTCATTGCCCACTGCTGCCTAATACCCCTGTTCCCTCCAGCAATTCCCCCCTTAGTTCATGTCCATGGGTCGTGCATATAAGTTCTTTGGTTTCTCTATTTCCTGTGCTATTCTAACAATCCCTGTCGGTTTTGTACCTACCAATTATGCTTCTAATCCCTGCATCATTTCCCCCGTTCTCTCCCTCCCTGATCTCAGCTGATAACACTCAAAATGATCTCCATACGTATGATTCTTTTCCTATTCTGGTTGTTTGCTTAGGGTTTTTTTTAAAAATTTTTTTTTTTTTTAGATTTGTTGATAGTTGTGAATTTGTTGCCTTTTTAAGGTTCATGGTTTTGATCTTCTTTTTCATAAATAAGTGCCTTTAACATTTCATGCAATAATGTCTTGGTGATAATGAAGTCCTTTAGCCTTACCTTGTCTGGGAAGCACTTTATCTGTCCTTCCATTCTAAATGATAGCTTTGCTGGATAGAGAAATTTACATTGTAGGTCCTTGCCTTTCATCACTTTGAACACTTCTTACCTACAAAATTTCTTTTGAGAAATCAGCGGATAGTCTTATGGGAATTCTTAGTGCCTCATAAGTAATTACTTCATTGCAGGTAACTCTCTGCTTTTCCCTTGCTGCTTTTAAGATTTTCTTTTTATCTTTAACCTTTGGCATTTTAATTATGATGTGTCTTGGTGTGTTCCTCTTTGGGTCCAACTTGCTTGGGATTGTCTGTCCTTCCTGGACTTGTATGTCTATTTCCTTCTCCAAATTAAGGAAGTTTTTCATTATTTTCTCAAATATGTTTTCAATTTCTTGCTCTTCCTCTTCTCTTTCTCCCGGCATTTCTATGATTCAGATATTGGCACATTTGGAGATGTCCTAGAGGTTTCTAAAGACTGTTCCTGTTTCTTTGAATTCTTGTTTCTTTTTTTCTGTTCTGGTTGACTATTTCTTTATGTTCCAAATTGTTCGTTTGAATCTTGGCTTCCTTCACTTCTCTGTTGGTTCCCTGTGGATTTTTCTTTATTTAACTTATAATAACCTTCATTTCTTCCTTTATTTTTTTGCCCCTCGTCAAGGAGTTCTCTGAACATCCCAATCACCAGTGTTTTGACTCTGTATCTGATGGGTTGGCTATCTCTGTCTTGCTTAGTTCTTTTTCTGGGGTGTTGTTCTGTTCTTTCATTTGGGCCGTATTTCTTTGCCTCATCAATTTGGCAGCCTCCTTGTGTTTGTTTTTTTGTGTTAGGTAGAGCTGCCTTCACTCCCTATCTTAGTAGCATGGCCTATGTAGAAAAGGCACCTGTAAATTGTGTGGGGCAGAGCCTTGGGTAATTGCTGGGGCAGGGCAACCGGCTTCACTGCTTTGTGGCTCTGTATGTGGGAGGCCTTGGAGAGGGGACAGTGCTGTTGCCTGACCTCTGAAATTTTGCCAGGCACTTGCTCTGTTTCCAGTCACTTCACCCCCTTCCCCTGTGTGACTGATGCCCTTTCAGCTGCTGCCCTGGTGGTGAACCCTGGAATAGGTGGGTCTGTGTACATTGTAAGACTTGTGGATCCTTTAAGTGGCAAAAATCCAACAGTTTCTTCCACCACCCCAACCCCACTGGTTTTTACAGCTAGAGGTCATGGGTATCTGTCTTCCTGCTGCTGGGACACTGGGCTATGCAGTCTGGCTTGGGGCTGGGATCCCTTGCCCCCAAGATATCCCTCCTAATTTTCATCTACCATATGTGAATGTGGGACCATCCGTTCCGCTGCCTCTCCACGCCACACCACCTTTCCACCTGTCTTTATGACTCAGCCCCTCCGCCCCTCCTACCCATCTAGATGAATGTGGCTTCTTTAAATCCTTGATTGTCAGGCTTCCATACAGCTCGATTGTCTGATGGTTCTGTGTTTTTTTAGTTTTGAAGTCTCGTTGTATTCTGTGGTCGTGTGAGGAGGCAAAGCGTGTCTACCTACACCTCCATCTTGGCTGGAAGTCAACAGTTCAAATGCTATCTTTGAAGTTAACCACATTAGAGATTGAAACACTTTCTTGTTTTACTGCCATGACTGAGAAAGTCTTAGGTTCCTCCTAAAATAGAGTTTTTCAGAAATTATTTTCCCTAAACAGGGCAGAGAACTTAGTTATCATTTTTAGTTCTCAGTTTTGTTGAAGATTAAAGTTGTTAAGCTGTAGAAGTGATGCAGACTTATACCCTTAGTTGTGTCTATGTTCTCACACAATAATAATCGATTATATTACATTTCAACCTGTGATAGCATGTTGGTCCACATTAAAGTATGTTGACAAAATTCTATTTTGTCTTGTTTTACTTAGTGCTTGCTTATCCAAATGTATAGAACTGGATTGTTTAGATTTGAAATAGTACAATAAAATATAGTTACATTATTAAATTTAGTAATACTAAATGATTATATTAAAATATTATTTTAGAAAAAGTTACCTTGTTTGGTGGGGAGTATAGTTTCTTTTTTACGTGGTAGATTTGACTTTTTTGGGTGTATTCATTCCTTTGTTTGAATATCATAAGTGCACTCTGTAGAGAAGTACATACATTTCTAACCAATAGGTCTTTAGAATTGGAAGGGATCTCAGATTATCTTTGCCTGGCCTCCTACAGTAGACAGGAATTCCTTCTTTAGCACTCCTCCTCCCTCATTTGTAGAGCATTCTTCCCCTACTATCAGCACAAATAAGGGAAGAGGAGTTCATTTTTTCACTAAAGGAAACACACACACACACACACACCCCTATCTGCAAACTTTGACCTTATTTTTTGGTGAAGTCTTAATAAACTACATTCCTGAAAAGACTTGTTAATATCCTGATGAGGATCCTAATTTGTTAGTCAGATTAAGAGCTCTTTAAATGATTTCTTGTTGGCTAAGATGTTTCTTCTTTATACCTACTCATAAACAGGTTAAAGCAGTCTTTCCTAATTTTTCCCTTTGAGAAGCTACTTTCCTATTTCCTAATGTGAATGCTGGTGGGAGTGGGTAAGAATGTAAATTCCTCGGTAGGGTGGGACCTCCCAGAGCTGAGGTTTCCTGCAGATTATGGAGTAGAGTGTGAGGATAACAGTGAATTGAAATTTTACAATTTTGTGATTTTTGAAAACTCTTTGAACATGTTTTAGGCTCTTTAGATTGGATTAGTGCATGATGAGACACTTAAAATCAGTCTAAAATTTACATTGTATAATTGAGAGAACTGAAGCCCAGAGAGGTTCAGTGATAGCAGTCAGGTAACACAGCTAGTTACTTAAAGCTATTAATTATTTGAGGTGAGATTTGATTCTAAGTGTATAACTTCTCATTGTACTATGCTTTGGAATAAGAAATGAAGTATCAGTTTCCTTGGAGGGTTTTTTTTTTTTTAAGATTTTATTTATTTATTTTTAGAGAGGGGGAAGCGAGGAAGAAAGAGAGGGAGAGAAACATCAATGTGTGGTTGCCTCTCACACGCCCCCTACTGGGGACCTGGCCCACAACCCAGGCATGTGCCCTGACTGGGAATTGAACCCAGTGATAGCAGTCAGGTAACACAGCTAGTTACTTAAAGCTATTAATTATGTGAGGTGAGATTTGGTTCGAATCCTATCTCGAACCCCCTTTGGTTCTTAGCCTACACTTAATCCTCTGAGCTATACCAGTCAGAGCTGTTTTGTTTTTAAAGATAAGAATAACCAATTTAAAGAATATGTCTAGCACTTTTACTTTTTCTTATTGATCCTTTACCCAGGCCACCTTTACCCAAGGAAATAGACCCAGGGAGGTTGAGTCCCTAACAGTGAACTTCCATTTCACACTCTGGACCTCTGACTCACATTTCTTGTTGTTTATGTTTACGTGAAGATGCAAACTGAGAACTTGTCAAAGTGAACTCTGTATGTGTGAGATGAGTACACTACTTAAAGAAAATCTGTGGGAATGTGTTTAGGAATCATGTTTAGAGTTTTGTCTTTCATGTTCTCTTACATACATACAGTTTTCTCTCCCAAGAACAAATATTTCCTTGTGGGATATACTTAATGTATGCTTTGCAAATGAATTATTTTGTTGAACTTTGAGCAGACTGTATTTTCTAATTAAAGTACTTGGGTGACCAATTTTGCTTATGTTTAAGAGTTAAAACATTCCAGAGGACAATTTCTGATGTTTTAATTTATTTGGAGATTTTTCACTTTTCCCTGATACTAATAATTCAAATCTTAATGACTTTAGCTTTATTATAATAATAATATGAGATTACCATTACTGTTCAGAGAGTTTAATGTGCCCAAGATAACACAGTAAGTGACAGAGATAGGATTTGTACCTGTATCTGTCTTATTTTGATATTTTTAATAATTAGCTGCAATGTTCAGGTAGTGTATAAAAAACAGCACTAGAATCAACACTGATTTGTAGGATTAAAAAAATTGAGTAGCGCTTTTACTTCAAAAAGCATTCCTATATTATACATGAAACAATTACTAATGGTCTTCTAAGAAACTGTTATTCTTTTAATACTATTTAAAATTTAAAATCCTACAAAAATGTTCTACCAGATCTGAGATGGCAGAAATGAGAACTTTTTTTTTTTAAAATTAAAAATGACTTACAACCCTGGCTGAGGGTGGCTTAGTTGGTTGGAATGTCATCCCATATACAGAAAGTTTTCGAATTTGGTTTCCAGTCAGGGCATGAACCTAGGTTGAGTGTTCCATCCTTAGTGGTGTGTACAGGAGGCAGCCGAACAATGTTTCTCTCTCTCTCCCTGCCCTGTCTTCCTCTTCTTTCTTCTCTCTCTAAAATCAATAAATGTATTCTTGGGTGAGGATTAAAAAAAAAAGGCCTATAGTCAGAATTAGCCTCGGACTTCATACAATTTTTTTTAAAAGAAACTTTTTAAAAGAAATGATGAAATATCCCATTAATCTACTTTTAAGAATGCACTACAACATTTTATTAAATTCAGCTGGTACAGGTGTCCCCTGTTTTTTTTAAAGTTTGCCTAATACCACTTTACTTTTATGAAAGATCTACATTAGTGCCTGTTTTTTTGCTAACTGAAAGAAATCCAAAGAGGATTTTTACTTTTACGAAAAGGGTGAAAAGCAAATATGGTGTTCAAAGTTTGTCTTGCAACGAGCCGTCTTAGAGGCAGCATGCCCTCTGAGCAGTGGTAGTGGCACTGCCAATCTCCTTCTCAGAAGCTACACTCAGCATCTCAGCACCAAGTACCATAGCTCCCCATTGTGTCTGGAACACCTGTGCTCTATCTTGATTTATTTTGTACATTCATCAGCAAGATGTGCCCTAAGGTAATTGCTTCTTCCCTTTACTCCATTTCAGCTTATGCAGACTTTCAGAGGAACACTCTACTTTTGGATAGCAGGGAAACCTGTATTTAAAAACCTTACTTTCATAATGCTCGATAACCATAGGAAAAAGGGAGTAAGGGGAGGGAAATACAGACTTGTGAAAAGGGAAGGGGAGGTAAAAGGAAGTGGTGAAAAGAAAAAGGCTCAGTTGAGCCTTTTATAACTAAATTTCTTAGTTATATAGAAATTTCTCATTTCTATATAACCTCCAATCTCAGACATCTCAGCTGTTCAGCTTTGAGGTGTGTATGTGAGTTGTGAGAAACTTGTTGTTATGAACTATAATACCTATTGGGCTGTTAGCGTGGTGCAAGAAAAAGGGCTTTGGATCCGGTATCAGGACAACTGTGTTGTTTTTAAACATTATTTACTGAAGAAGAGAGAGGAACGGGGGGGAGAGAGAAACATGAATTTGTTGTTCCACTTATTGATGCATTCATTGGTTGATTCTTGCATGTGCCCTTACTGGGGATTAAACCTGCAACCTTAGCACATCTGGATGACACTCTAACCAGCTGAGCTACCTGGCCAGGGCAATACCTAGGTCCTTTTACATTTTCTGTGTATGCACCTGTGGAGTGATCAGTATAGACTAAAATGCTTTTCAGATTACATCATGAGTCAGTTTAGATGTAGCATAACTGGTATTTTATAAAGAAAATAGAATAGAAAATATGAGTGCATTGAATATAGCCAGGCCAAGTACTGCTTCGTAAAACATTGTTTCAGTTATGTATATATAGAGAGCAACAATTTTCAACAGGTGTGCTGCAATAAATTTTAAAACATGTATGGGCACTGACCTCTTTTCCCGTAATTTGTGATTTTCAAATAAAAAAGTGACAATAGCTAACACAACAGTAGCCATCCAGTGTGAATGAATTAAAATTGTACTTATTTTTTTGGTCAGATCAACAAAAAGTATACTTTTTGGTATGCTGCAGAATTTTAGTAGTTAGTGTATGTGTGCCATGAGATGAAAAAGGTTGAAAACCTCTGATATAGAGTACTAGGTTACAGTGCAAAAGGTACTTTTCATATTTTTCACAGTAATTTTGTTTTTTCTGTTCCAAAATTTAGTGGCTTAAAATAACAACCTTTTTACTAGAGTTTGTAATTTGTGGGTCAGGAATTCAGACATGGCTTGGCCAGCTGGTTCCTTGATTCCATGTGGTATTCACTATGATCACTTGAATATATTTAGCTGACAGAAGGTTTGGTCTGGAGGGTGTAAGTTGTCTTACTCACTTCCTGGTGCTTTGGAAAGCATGGCTGGAAAGCTTGGCCCAGCTGGGCTTCTTTCCCTGCCCATATGGTTTGAGGGCCTCTCCATTTGGTTTCTGTAGTTGGATTTCTTATATGGCAGCTTAAGGCTCCAAGAGACCAAGGCAGGAGCTGGCCGAACGCCTAAAGACTAGCCCGGAATGTGGCATAGCATTGCTCCCACTATATCTTATTGGTCAAAGGAGTCACCAGCTAGCTTACATTCAAGTGGACAAAGACTGTTGTCTCCAAGAAATTGTGACCATTTTAAAAAATGCCACAATTGGTGAAATAATTTTGAAAAAGATGACTAAATTGTACATCAAGCATTTAATTCTGTAACCTGCCATTTGAAAGATGATTGCTTTTAATAATGCCCCATTGTTGGAAAAATGTATCTAATTTTGGTTTCAAATTCAGAGTTTAATTTAAATATGCATATTATTTTCCATGAAATTCCAAGTATTTTGTTTTTTTTGAAGAAAATAATTTAATATTTAACCTATACTCAGAAAACTACACAACACTGAAGAAAGAAATCAAGGAATACACAAATAAATGGAAGCATATACCATGTTCATGGATTGGAAGAATTAACATCATCAAAATGTCCATAGTACTCAAAGCAATTTATAGATTCAATGCAATCCCTATTAAAATATCAGTGACATATTTCCCAGATATAGAACAAACATTTCAAAACTTTATATGGAACCATAAATGACCCTGAATAGCTGCAGCAACGTTGAGAAAGAAGAGCAAAGTAGGAGGGAACCCAATACCTGATATCAAACTGTATTACAAGGCCACAGTAAGCAAAATAGTCTCGTACTAGCATAAGAACAACACATAGATCAATGGAACAGAATAGAGATCCCAGAAATAAGCCCAAGTTTCTATGGTCAATTAATATTTGACAAAGGGGGCAGAAACATAAAATGGAGTAAAAAATAGCTTCTTCAACAAATGGTGTTGGGAGACTTGGAGAGCTACATGCAAGAAAATGAAACTCGACCACCAACTTACAACATACACAAAAATAAATTCAAGATGGATAAAAGACTTAAATATAAGTTGTGACATCATAAATGTCCTAGAGGAAAACATAGGCAGGAAAATCTCAGATATTTCACGCAGCAATATTTTCACTGATATGTCCTCTAGAGCAAGGGACATAAAGGAAAGAATAAACAAATGGGACTTCATGAAAATAAAAGGCTTCTGCACAACTAAAGAAAACATCAGCAAAATGAAAAGGGAACCAAATGTATGGGAAAATATGTTTGCAAATAATACCCGGAGAAATATGTTAATTACTTTATTGTGGTGGTCATATCACAATGTATATGTATATCAGTACATCAAGTTGTACATTTTAAGTATACACCGTTTTTTTTTGTCAATTACACATCAATGAAGCTGAAGAAAAAAATGAAAAATATAATTTAAGGTTTAAAGATTTCTGTGGAGTCTTAAGTTTACTACCTAATACTGTCTAAAAAGTCTATTTGGCATACAAAGGAGCTGCCTTCTTATGATGCCTGAAGATTACATTTGGGTATAATTACTCCTTTCACATACACGGAAGCTGAGACTGTTGTTTGTGTTGACATCTGAAAGAGTGAGAAATCTGCTCCCACCCCCCAACCCACTCTTCAGTAAAGAAAGCAAAAACACTAAAAGTTTTTATTAAAAGTTCTCATTATGAAAACTGTACTTGAACATTCATTTAAATAAAAAAAAAAGAAAAAAAAGTTCTCATTACAAGAAAAAAATTATAATTGCATGGTAACAGATGTTAACTAGGCATATTGTGTTGATCATTTTGTAACATATGCAAATGTTGAATCATTACACTGGACATCTGAAAATAATGTTATATATGTAATTTATCTGTATTAAATAAAAAAGAATTCATCCACTCTTATGAAATGCATGTTTTATGATGCAGTGTACCTTTAGCTGACATTCTGCTGTTTAGAAGAGTGTTACTCCCTGTGATAGAATCACAAGGATTTGAATAAATGCTCATTTCAGAACATCTGCCCACAGTTTGAATATTCATAGTGATCTCTTAAGATATAAGTCAAAAGGATTTATCTTGTCATACACTGTGGCTATTTAGGACTCCAAATCTTGAAGTCGTATTTCAGTTTAAATTCTGGCTTTCAGGGAATGGGTTGGACTGGCTGTTGGACCAGTTGTTGCTGTTGAATAAATCTGCTTTGCCTGAGTCTGCAGGCAAATGTTCTCTTTTTCAGGCAAACCACATTCATCATAAACGCTTCTCTGTTCCAAGCTGTTCCCCTCTCCCCACCTAGGAAGACAAAAAGATAGTCAAGATTTCTTTCAAAATATGTTTTTTAATTTTATTTTAATCATTGTTCTTTTTCAAAATATTCAAGGAGGGAAATGTGAACCAATGATAAGAGGTTAGAATTAAATTCTGTGAGTTTGAATGAAAAATAAGTATTAAAACTTACCCAAAAGTAAAACAGGAATGGGAGAACTTAAGTATATTTTCAGCGTATAAATAGGCTTTGTGAGGATAAATAACTCAAAGTGATGTTAAGTTAAAGATGCTTAGTTATACCAAAATTTCAATTTTTGGAATAATATTACATACATACACACATTTCAGTGTGTATATAGTATGAACATGCACCAAACCCTGATATTGGTCGTCCTATCACATTGCACTTGTCAGTGATTATCTTTTATAGCCATTGGAACAATAAAAAAAATTTGTTCTTAGTGTCTTCATATCTGATTCTCTGACATATGTAATGAAATCATTTTGACCCACTCCAAAAGCTAATAATCCTTCCATTTTCACTAGAGACTACATCATAGGTGGCAAACACAAGGCCCGAGGGCCAAATCTGGCCCTCTACCTTGTTTCGTCTGGCTGGCACTTTGTTTCTATCTGGCGGCAGCGCTGAGCTCTCGATTAACTGTTAAGGAGTAGTTACATTTACACAGTCCTAACATTACATTTGGCCCTTTGAAGGCAACTGTGAGGCTGATGTCCCAGTGCCCCTACCCCGCCGCCGGTGAAAATGAGTTTGACACCCCTGGGCTACATGATTCTGTCAAGTAACCACAGATTCAAGTAAATCTCCATTGACAACATTCCGTAGTTTTAATTCCTCGTGATTTAGAATGTCTGTTGTGCTACATAAGGAAAGACACTTCAAGATTACATTTTCACAAATACACTTCTTTCCCTCCCATGTTTCCAGTAGTACTGGGATTATCACTACCACCTCCACTACCATCACCACCTCATAAACCCCCAAGTCTCAATTTTAAATACGTAGTCATTGAAGAAAAATAGTCTACCCAAGTTCTATAGGTATTGAAATGCTTTGCTTTAAAACATGTCACTCTATTTTTTCCTGCGTCCATTTTCAGATTAGCCTTTTGGCAGATGAATCAGTGCCAATCTTGGTCCTGTTCCATAGATGTTGAGAGAAGATGGGCCTGAGCCCATGCAGTAGGTCAGTCCTCATCAGTGGAGTCTACGGAATATTGGTGCCTGTTGTTATCCTCTTAGAGGAAAAACAAAAATGTTGAATAAAAGAAAACTTTGTAGAAAACAGTTCCATCATTTATAAAACAACCAAGTAGAAATGAATATTTCTTAGGACATTTTTTCAGATACAACTGTATATTCAATTTGTGACCATATTTATTTTACTTTTATATAGAAAGTAATAGGCACTGAGAGTTAGAAAAAGGATATAACCAAATATATAACTATATTTATATAGTCTTTTTTTTTACAGTGGAGCCTTTTGTGTACATTTGTGGTTTTAACTTCTCAGTCTTCAAAGATTTTGATAAGAAATAATTCGTAATTTTACTGAAGCCTAAATTTGAGTCACACAAGCTGAATGGCTGGGATGGGGTGACTTAGCTTGATAGTACATTTAAGCCACTCATTGGGTGGCCCTAAATCCTTGCCCAGTGGTAAAAAAGTGTTTTTTATTTGTTGAAAACAAACACTTTTGATTTTGACAGAAATGAAGTGGTTGAAATTTTAAAAAATAAAATGGCCTAAGAAATGGTTCTTGGTGACAGGAGTCTTAGCTAAATTAAAGACAAAAATGACAGATTCATTGGCTGCTCAGATTTAATCTGTAGATGAGCATATATGGAAATAAAAGGTAATTTCTGAAAGTATTTAATATGGTGTTCCAGCTAACCAGAAAGCTGTCACTGAATCACTACATCTTATGGGTGAAATCATAGTGTGGTGTTCTGAAATTTGGATATTTATAAAGTCTCGGCCTTACATCAGACTGTCTTGCATTTACTCCAGTGACACTGTGTATAGTGGTGATTAGCCCCAGCTTTGAAGTCAGATGATCAGACTTTGGGTTTCTGCTCTGTAATGTGTGGCTTTGGGCAAGTTATTTAACCTCTTTGAGCTTCAATTTCTTCATCTGTAAAATGGTGATAGTAAAATATCTCCTGATAGCATTGTTGTAAGTTCAAATGGGATAGTACTTGAAGGATGGATATAGCATGGTGTCTGGCACATATTAGGCATTCAGTTTTACCTGTTTATTCTAGTTATATAAGTACATGCTGGCAGCTGACTTCCAAGGAAGAATAGTTCCCCTGTTAGGGTGTTGTTCAAGTGAAACTTCATATACATTCTGGACATTTATTTTTAGTCTATCGGAAAACAGCAGGCACTATAGAGTAAGAAAAACTAGAAAGCAAAAATCTGTTCCACAGTGTCTTTCTCCATCCCTGACCTCCCTCAGAACTCCAGTGTTCTGAACTTTTTTGCTTTTTCTATTTATCTCAGTAAATAGCCGCACCATTTACCCAATTTAGTCTGAAATCTAGGAGTTACTCTTGATTTCTTTCTTCTCTTAGTTCCCCTTATCTATTCTTATGAGTGGATCCTGTTATTCAACCTCTAAAATGACCATCTGTTTCTCTGTCCATCACTATCTTCATGATTCAGACCAGTATTGTTTGTCATCTACATTGCTATAACAGGCTTCTAATTTAGTCTTTCTGCTTTCATGTTCCTCTATTCCATTCTCTGCACTATAACCAGGGTGATCTTTTAAAACAAAATTAGATTATGTCATTCCTCTGTTTAAAACTTAATTGTAGTGGCTTCTTGTCCCACTTATAACAAAATCAAAATTTCTTAGGCTCATAAAAGCTTAAATGATCTGCTACTTGCTGTGACCACAAACCTTTCTTTTCTCTCACCTTTTTCACACTGGCCTTCCAGTTATCGTTTTCGTGCTGTCAGGAATGCCCTTCCCCTACGGGGCTCTTTTCATTTACTTTGTTCTTGCCTGCTAGAGATTTTCCCTACTACCCAATCTAAAGGAGGCTTTCTCTATTTTGATCTGCTGGTTTTTATTATCTGCATAGCACTTAATGATCATCTGATGTCCTTATATGTTTATTTGATTAGTCATTGTATCCCCTCACTAGAATGTAAATTCTATGAGGGCACTGCATGTTCTTGATTGTTGCTGAACCTCTGGTGTTTTAAGTAGTAAAGTAGGTCTCATTAAATGACTGTTCAGTTCATGGTGAATGATTTCTAAAAGCTTGTTTGTGAAATACCATAGATCAGATCTATGGTGAGGTAAAAATAAAAAAATATTTTATATAAAAATGGACTTCATAAGATTACCAGCAATATTTTAGGGAGGGTATTCTTTATTCTGTGCTGTCCTTCATACATTTTTATGTTAAAATGCCCTTTTATGTTGTATAATTTAAAAATATGTTCTTGCTCTGGCTGGTGTGGCTCAGTGGATTGAGCACTGGCCTGTGAATCAAAGGGTTGCCGGTTTGATTTCTAGTCAGGGCACATGCCTGGGTTGTGGGCCAAGTCCCTATTTGGGAGCATGTGAGAAGCAACCACAATATATTGATGTTTCTTTCCCTCTCCCTCCCCCTCTCTCTGAAAATAAATAAATAAAACTTAGAAAAAATAAAAATATGTTCTTGGCAGCTTGAATAGTTGGGAAGCACTATTATCCTGCATTTTTAGATTGGAGGTTTTCTTTGAGTTTCAGAGATTTGTAGTTCATGGCAAACGAAGAAGCACTGTGTAGGTGTTCCTGGGTGGGAGTTTTGCCAAGAATTCTTACTAAATAAAGTTCAGTCAATCAAATGTTAACATATTATTCAGATTCTCCTGGGAAATAAATTGTCAGGTTCCATTTAAAGATTATATTCTGTTTGCCCTGGCTGGCGTAGCTCAGTGGATTGAGCTCGGGCTGCGAACCAGGCATCGCAGGTTCAATTCCCAGTCAGGGCACATGCCTAGGTTGCAGGCCATGTCCCCCAGCAACCGCACATTGATGTTTCTCTCTCTCTCCCTCTCCCTTCCCTCTCTAAAAATAAATAAATAAAATCTTTAAAAAAAAAAAAAAGATTATATTCTGTTTAAATATGTAATGTTAAAGTGAAATGTGACATCAGAATCCACAGATTATAATTAAAGTAAAAATAGTAGACCTCTAATGTCTTTTGGGGAAAAGAATGAATACATTTAGCAATGTTTCTGTGAATAACCTTATCCATAATGAAAGCTAACTAAAATTACATGTGTTTTGTTACATTAGAACTGATCGACTCTAAAAACAACCAAATTTGTATTAAGATATGAGTGGATTTTTTTCTTTCATTGTCCAGTAAGAACTGAAAGGGCCTGGAGATGTCACCTATAAGTAACTCCCTATGTTTCAGATAAGGAAACTGATAGTCCAAGGGCATAATGTTTTTTGGTAGTTTCAGGATTATAATTTTCAGCTCCTTATTCTCAGGCTCCTGAAACTTAAGCTGTGACGTACTACTTATTTTAGGGAGATAAGTATTAAGAAATTTCTCTTTTGGAGTATGATATAGGTTGTTTTAAAAGTTACTTTTATTAATATTTCAATTCATATGAAATGAAATGTAGTTTTACATAACACGAAGGGAAGATACTCCCCATTCAGTTTGTGACATCTGGCCTCGTAAAGGCTCTGCAAAGCTCTAAAAGTGGTATTTATGTTTTAATTTTTGTCACATTAAGTTTTAAATTAACCAAGATCATAAAAGTATTTTAGTTTTGTTATTCCTGTCTTAAGGAATCTTTAAACATGAAAAGATATTTATAAAATAAGCCCAATTTCTCTAAAAATCATAGTTTTGATTGTTGTGATTAAAAGAAATATGTTTTAATAAAGAGCAGGAATAAGTTTTGTTAGTTTTAAACCATTTCAGAAGGATAATCAAAGCTTAATAGTAGTTATAAAAATTTTATGCTAATAAAACCAATATACAGTAGAAAATTTATATGCTAGATCAACATAAATAATAAAGTAAAAATTATACATTATCTTGGTGTGTTTCTTACCAATCTTTTTTATATTTATTTTAATAAAGTCAAGATTGTTTTTTATATTCCTTTTGTTTTGATTTTTTCATTTAACATTGTATCATAAGCATTTTTGTATATTCTTAAAAAGTCTATGGAAAGATTTTATAATAGCTCCATAACGTTCTTATATAATTTATTTAACCATTGTTTTATTTTTTGTTATTTAGGATATAATAAATTTTTGGTATTATTAATGTTGAAATGAATAACTGGTTATACAAATCTTTGTTCATATTGTTGTTTTATTTACAATAATTGCCAAAACGTGGAATGGTGACATATATTGCCAAATAGCTTTCTAGAAATGTACTAATTTAAATTGCCACTAGCAATGTATAAGTGCTGTTTTATTGCACGTTTAACAACAAATTGATTGTGTTTGAAGAGGACTTTGATAGTATTTTGGGGCTTGAAGCATTTTTTGGAAAGATTAGTATGGTGGGTCCACATATTTGTTATGCTTTCCAGAAGCACTTAACTTTTGAGGTTAGTGAATCTATTTGTTTCTGTAGTAGCAGATTAACCACCTGATTAGATAAAGTAGAATATTTACTTATCTTCTCAAGTCAAACTGTTCTCTTTGGGGCATACTTATTTTGGTTCAACTGTTTAAATTGTAAGAAGGTTAATGAAGGTTAAAAAATTTCAATTGACTGCTTTTCCCTAAAGTACAAAGAATAAGGTTGAAATCAATTGCTTAAAAAATTGATGAAGAGTTTAAATATTAGTTGCTCAGGAGCTAACTGTGTGTGTGTGTAAGTGTGTGTTTGGGGAAAGACTGGGGCAAAAGAGGATAGGAGAAGATTAGAAAAAGAACATGGCTGAGGAAACAAAGGTGCTGTGAATAGAAAGAACTTAGGCTTTTACCTGGAAAGACACGTCTTTATTTTTGTCTGTATGTGTGACTGACTCCGAAAGAACAATCACAGATGATCCGTTTGCTGAAACAACATTTTTGTGTTTGTACCTGCTGAAATAAATTGGTACTGATATACATTTTAAAATAATACACTTTTTGCAAGTTGTGCTAATTGGTTGTGTAAAAACACTTAAAAATTTTAAGTTAGATGTAAAGTGTCATATATCAAAAATGTTTAAAAAATTTTAAATGTAATATGGCTTTAATTTAATTAAATATTTGACTATTGCAGGCCCTTGTTTTCCCTTAATGATGTAGAATTTAGTATATCTGTTAAAAGATAAAGTTTTAAGTCTAGCTATTTTGGTTCCAAAAAAATTTGTTGTTAAAAATCAAAAGTGGGAGTTACTAAAGTATGTTAGGCATGAGCAAAGTGCATGTTATTTTCACAGTGCTAAGTTCATGTTAGCTTTCATATTGTGCTTCCCAGAGATTGTAATTTTAAGTAATGTGATAATAAGAAAATAATAATCACACCACGTACCAAGGACTCTGTTAGACACTTTACTAGAATTGTTTTAATCTTCACTGTGCTCTGTAAAGCATGGGTAAACTGAGGGACAAATAGTTTCAGAACCAGCCTGAGATCGTACAACTAGTAGAAAGTCAAGCAGGGTTTCCAAACCACGTGCCTTGTTGCTTTTACAACCTTCCTACTTTCCTTTACAACTTTGCTACTTGGCTTGACCCTCCAACCAGAAGCAAATGGTGAGATCTGGGTACATAAAGAATTGCAAATCTTGGCCACAGAGGCCTACTGAGTCAAACCTTTATTTTAGGATCCCTCAAGTGGTATGTATGCATATTAAAATTTGAGAAGCACCATACTACATCCCATGTTAAAAGTTACATTGAAGTTTTGAAATCTTTTCTAAGGATTATTCCTGGTTTTACTTTTAGTTCTGTGGTTTATGAACATTTTCCACAAGAGGAAGAGGGAAGCTAATAAATTAGTCAGTGGTTCCACTGCTTCAAATTGCTATCCTTCTGTTGGGTTGATTCAGATCCTGTTTAAATCCAGAGGAACTATTGACTAATTCTGCTTGTGGACATTTGGTCAAAGTCTCAATCAGCCAAGTACAGCTGTGTTTTTAACAGCTATTCCTATGGACCCAACACAGCAGGTTTATAGTCCATGGATTCATTCTGGATAGGCATTTCCCCAATGAAAGAGAACAGTACTTAAAAGAAAGCATTTTTTGAAAAATACTTTTGGAATTTTTGATGTTTCAGATGGTTAGCAAGGAACCACAGGTCTGTATAAACTGGTGTCTACTAATTTCACTTTGTAAACATTGGGGCAATGATAGGTCAAAAAAGAAGCAAGGCTAACTTACACAGTAGAACAGCACTATCCAGTAGAAATATAATGCAAGATGCATATAATTTTAAATTTTCTAGTAGTTATATTAAAAAAGTAAAAAGAACTTTATTCTTAGTAATACATCTTATTCAACTCAGTATAGCAAAATATTATCAACAGCTAATCAATATAAATTATTGGGCCATGTTCTATATATTTTTGTACTGTTTTGAAAAATTTGGTACATATTTTATATTTACATTGTCTCAGTTTGGATGAGAAAATGTCAAGTTAAAAGGTGAAATGTAGTCCAATAAAATCAAATTGTGTTTAATGGAAAAATATTTTACATTGCTTTGGTTTTAAAAGGTAAGCTAATTAAAATTAATAAGAATTAAAAATTAAGTTCTGGTCACAATATAGCACATTTCAATATTATATGATCTTGGGTTGTGTTTATAATGTAACTGACTTTAGACCTATGGCATTGATCACCATCCTATATGGCCAGTGGAGCCTGGAGTCTGTTAATGGGAATATTATTGGAGAATAAAGAGGGAATAAAGAAAAGCTATTTAGGTCATAAAGCATTTACGGATACTTTCTTACTCCTCCCCCTCCCAGCCCCCCATCCTTCCAGCAGTTGGATTAATTTAACTTGTGTTTTATCAGTGGTTCAGAATCAGCTTCTTAACCCTTTAATCCCACTAAATTGTAAGATCAGGGCCAAGAGTTAGGGTCCAGTTTTTTTCCCCTTGAGGCATTAGATAGATGCTTGCTTCAGAGGGCTGCACATTTTTCAGAAAAGTGAGGTAATCTGACAATTAAGTCTGACAAGTAGGATAGTCTGAGTAGTGGAACAAGAGCTTTTAAACTTTAGATGTGTACCTGGATCCCCAGGAACATTCGCTACAAATGCCATTGTCTGTGTCTCACACTTCTAGATTCTGATTCACAAAGTTTCCAGGGAGCCCTGGACATTTACACATTAAATAAGCGGTTTTACGTGTTTCTGAAGTCCAAGAACGTTTGCGGACGATCGGACTTAGCCATTGATTAAGGCTGTGAGCTTGAAATTGGCATATGGTGCTGCTGTTGCCTGGCGTTGGATTTTCCCTGGTCTGAGGTTTCCCAGACGGTTGTAGCTTTTCGTCTGCAGAAGGGTTTACAGGCCGTTAAACCCCATCTCTGAAGATTACCCCGATAGTGTCTCTGTCTCAGGTCCCAGTAAAACGACCTGAGCTCGCCTAGGTAGACGAACCTTGGCCATGTGACTGATAAACCCGTTGGCAGTCGGGTAGCCATTTTTGAGGCGGGCACCCGACCTCATGCCGCGTAAGCCGGGAGTGGGAAGAACGCTCCTACCAGGGCTCAAGATGTTCACCGCGCCGGCTAGCCAGTTTGCCAGCCCAAGTGCCAGCTCACCAGGACCAGACGCACGGTGGCACGTGGTAGCCCGCAGCGTCTGCAGCTCCTCTCCGGCTGCGGGCCAGGGGCGGTGCGCCCTCCCCCTGCGGGCTCGGCCAATCAGCGCGTGGGCTGCCCGTGCAGGGGTGTGTGAGGACGCGCTCCGGTCGCTGAGTGCCGGAGCAGCGAAGCAGTTGCTGTGGTACCTGCTGCTGCTGCCCGAGCGGACGTGGAGCATCGGACACTAGCGCTGTTGCGTGGGGCAGGAAGGTGAAGCCATGACGTCCGTCAGGTACTGAGAGAGGGCGACAGCCAAAATTGCTCGCTTACTGGGTGTTAGCCTCCCGACTGGCGGAGAACTGTCGCCCCTTCTCTTGGGTGGTCCGGAGCCTCCCCGTGCCACTGGTCTCGCTCATGCTGGAGATTCTCTGTGCACTTTTCATTTGGTCGTTTCTGCTTTTCTCAGAAGTTTTTGCGTCTGTGGCACATGGGGGACTCTATAAGTAGTCGCACCGCTGGGGTGACCCTCACCCAGATTCAAAGGTTTGAAGCTTGCTTGTGTGTGTAGTGAATTTATCAGGGAAAACCAAAACAAAACATAGCTACCTTTTCCCTTTGAGGAAATGTAACGTGCTCCATGTGTGTCCATGCCGCATGTCATACCTTCTGACAGAACTTCATTGGTGGCCGCGAGCAGACCTGCAAAGTTGACCCTTCTCTGATGCAGTTAGATTGCCCCAAAGTTATGAAATTGTGGGTCCCTAAAATGTTTGTTTACTAGTAGAATTGGTACTCACCATCTGTTTACTTACTTACGTGCAAGTCAAAGGTGAAAGGAGTTTTGTCAAATAATAGGTGTACAATGAAAGTAACAAACAGGAGATCCCCCCCTCCGTTTGCTCATCCAGAGTTTTGAAGGCTCTTCTTTGTTTTTTTTTCAAAAGATTTTATTTGTTTATTTTTAGACAGAGGGGAAGGGAGGGAGAAGGAGAGGGAGAGAAACATCAATGTGTGGTTGCCTCTCATGTGCCCCCCACTAGGGACCTGGCCCACAACCCAGGCATGTGCCCTGACTGGGAATTGAACCAGCAAAACTTTGGTTCACAGCCAAGCTCGCAATCTAGTGAGCCACACCAACCAGGGCTGAAGGTTTTTTTTTAATGGCAGTAGGATAATGAGCTTGCCCAATTTCTGCTTGTATCATTGACTGAATGTTAACTTATGCTAATGAAACTATTTACAAAAAAGAGATAAATTGCCTTATTTACTCAGTGTTCTAACCTCCCTCTTTTAAAGTAGATCTTGGCCTTCAGCATCCCAGAGAAAGGGGGAGGCCCCAGCACAAAAGTGAAGAGAATAAGTTAATTTTTTGGTGTGAGCTTCCAGCAGCCTAAGTCCTGGTGATTTAACAGTTTCTCAGTGGTTATTTTGACTACACAATATTTGAGATGACTTGAGAACTTAATTCTCAGGTAAGATAAGGTAAGGTTCAACTGTGCTGAACTTGGATACAGTTTCTTTTTCTTAAATTGCATAGTTCAGTACTGACAGACAAAGACTATTTAATTTCATTATGCAGAAGGTGAAATTCAGGTGCTGAAACATGGAGACTCACATGGAAAGGTTTTACAGTAAATTATACTGGGACATATACGTCTGGCATTCAATGCTAACAGTATTTTAGGATGATTAGGAGTGTGCTGTCAAACCAAGTTAATTCCCCTTTCTGCTCCCAGGTCTGCTTCCATTACTGGAACCTGCTGCTAATTAGGTTGTGGTTCAATTACTTTCTCTGTTAAGAATCAGTTCTTATGTGGACTCAATTTTAATTGACCTTTGCCTTACTGGCTACTCTTCATCAGAGAAACACCCAAATTTAAAGCTTCTACTGCTTGGCAGGTGGCAACAAGGTGCATCTTTTAATGGGTTTGAGTGATTGTTGTGTTCAAAAGACTGTCTGAAAGGTTGACTCCAGCCTTATTTAACTTACCAATGGGAGGATAGGCAACTGCTAATAAAGTACATTTATGCTGTTTTTTCAGATGTTAGTTTGCATTTTACAGTCTTTTAAAAATATTTTATTTATTTATTTTTTAGAGAGAAGGGAAGGGAAGCAGAAAGAGAGGGAGAGAAACATAAATGTGTGAGAGAGATATTGATCAGTTACCTCTCACATGTGCTCCAACTGGGGACTGGGCCTACAACCCAGGCATGTGCCCTGACTGGGAATTGAACCAGTGACTTTATGCTTTGCAAGACGACACTCAATCAACTGAGCTATGCCAGTCAGGGCTGCATTTTTTAGTCTTGGTCTATAGTGCCATGGCTTGAAAAAAGATTTTTAAATATCATCCAAACCAGCTGCCACATTTTATACCTGAGGAAACTGAGACCGAGAAAAGTTGAGTGCTTTGTGCAAAATCAGTTACTATCAGAGTTAGGAATTAAATCCAAATATCCATAATCTAGTGCTCTGCATGATGCCTTTATAGAAACAATATACTATTTAAATTTCCTGAAAGAGCTGCTTTGATGAACAAAAATTATAACGTAGACAACTGTAGTAACTTTTTTTCCCTCTAGTCCTACAAGGAACATGGCGATTTAGGTTCAGGAGGCAGGGAGACTACGGAAGTTGAAGCAACTATGCATGTAGTGACAGTTTTGAATGAGTTGACAATCACCTCTAGTTCCCAGTGAGGACTGAGTTTAAAGCAATTATGTCAGACCTTAGTTTTCAGTCATGTTAGACATGTTCTCATTTTGTGCCCAGTCTAACAGTAACCCTAAAGATAGATTATTGACCCGTGTTTACTGGTAAAAAGAGTGAAGTAGGTCATAAGCTATCAGAATTTGACTTCATGTTTAATGTTCTTTTATATCACACTTAAAAATAATTATTGCTAAATATATGACAGAATATATGTTTGGAAACCAGTGAGAACCAGTGCTCAATGTACTTGGGTTCTAGCTGAGAGTCTTTCCCTGAATTACAGATTGTTTTCTCTCTCTCTTTTTTCTTCTCTGGACATTTGTCTGATGATGTACTCAGTGATGGTGATGCTAATATTAACATGTACCCCACAGTGTTGTTGAGGAGATACGAAAGTGCCTTTAAATTTGAAGGCATTTTATAAATGTAGCATTCTCTTGTTAAAAGCAATTTGAGCCCCTAGAGAATGGTGCCATCTGAAAAGTTTAAATCTTAGATTTTAGACAGGAAGGAAGCTTATCTAATTCTCTCATTTTATAGTTGAAGAAGCTGAAGCCAGGAGATACTGTAATTTATAGATGTTTACATAAAATAGTTACATTTCTTGAACTAAACCCAGATCTCTAGACACCTGTTTCAATACCCTTCCCAGTGTAGCATTCAACTGTTAGGAATTCCTAAATAAGATTTAAGTGAAAGGAATGTTTTCTTTAAAGATCTTTGAATGAATTTGGCTGGAGATACTTATTTTTTTTCTTTTTTTATTTGTATTCCACTCTACTCCATCACTACTGATGAAGAGTCTCAATTTATAGTCTCTGAAACCATTTAACCTTGAATAACAACTTTCATCCTGTGTTACGTATATCAGACTCCAGCTGGTCTTAATTTGGGAAATGATAGAACATATTTGGTAAATTGATGCTTTTCTTACTTTTAATTGGCCCAGTAGGATAGGAACACATAGAATGAGAGGACAAGAAGAGAATCTTAGCGAACATTTTACTCTTTGTACTGGCCCTTGACGCCCACAAGTGATATAGGTAGGCAGTGGTAGAGCTTAAGAGAGAACTTAGCTGTTTTGACGTGGACTTTATGTACTTTTCACTGAGCAACACTGTTTCAAAACACCCCTATGAACATTGCCTTTTTCCCCTAACATCTGTGTCTGAGTCTGGTTTGGGGCATTGCTTACAGCTTGTGTTTGTGCCAGAGAAGACTGGGAAAATGAGGTAGGGTTTGCCATAGAGCAGAGGAGCCCTATTCTTTGGTCTGCCCAGACAGGTCAGGTTTGGTCGAAGACTATTCTGGGACTCAACATGACTGTGTCCTAACTGATGATTTTGGAGCCATTTCTGTGGGTTGGCCTACACTGGAATATTTATGTGGGCTGTGGGTGGGGTCCTGGGGTATTTTTCTTTTAACACTCAAGACTTTGAGGTGCATCCAACAAGATCTGCCAAGCCACTGAGATGGAGAACATTCATATGGGGACTAAAATCTGTCTAATACCAAAACTGCCTTACTTGGTTGAGCAGATTTCTTTGGAGCCCTTAAATAGCTCATTTCAGGACTTGTGTCTTTTATAAGAATTGTGAATTTCAGATTACTGTACAGACTTTTCTGTATGGGACTTCCTAGTGAGGCAAATGAACTTTTAAAATAAGGTGAAATTGTTTTGTTTATGAAATGCTGTATTTTGAAGAACTAAGGTATCCTTTTACAGAACTGTGCAATGTTGTCAGCTGTTAATGCTCATATTTATGCTCATAAATAGGTCATCTTCGTTTGAAAAGCATACAAGGTTTTCTAACTCCAAATCTCTCCAGCCACAGTATTGCTACATTAAGCAAAACTGTCAAAGATAAAACAGAACCTAAATACTTGTCTAGACTGAATGTTAACCCTTTCCTGTAACATTGCTTAACAATCATGTCTCTTTACCTCTTTATACTTACTTGATTTAAATTTGTTATTAAAAAATACTGTAATACTCTCCTAGGTGGTGAAGAATTTAAACAATTGATGATCGTTTCTGAATATCACATAGAGGTTTATAACTATATGTCTGATACCTCATGGAAAATTATTTCTCTGTCTGTGAATGGCAGACTCATTGATCAGTCTGTGTTTGGGCTGGGAGTGGCACACACTGGAAATATTTATCTGAAGTCAATGATTATTATAATTGGCTGTTAGGTAACTTTTATTCATCTGAAATGCTAAACAAATAAATGTTTTGAGTTTTTAATTTTTTACTGGCAGTAGTATATCACTTTAGTGTTCTCCCCTTTAACGTTATTTCTGTGGCCATATTCATTTAGATATTTTTCTAGTATAAGTCGCATTACTGCACAATATCTAATCTTCATTCTATGAAATGATTTTTTCTTACCCTTGGTCCATTCCTATAAGTTACAACACTGCTTAGTTAATGGAACTCTGTAGGTTTCAAACATTTAGCTTATCAGTTCAGTCATTAGTTACTAATATTCTGAAGTTAAATTTTTAGCAGCACCAATATCCAAGTGTATCTGACCAAATTCAGAACTGGGTCTCTCCTGATAGCTTTTGGCCCTTAGTTTCCTCCCTAAAAATGAAGACTACCATGTTACTTGGAATCAGAGCAAATGTTTGTTCATAAAAAAACAATACTTTAATAAACCATAAATATGGATTCTTATTTTCAAATAGCAAAGCTAGTTTATAAGTAGGATGCCATATATCCCAATTTCCTAGGACAATCTTGGATCATGCCTGTTACCCTTGGCATAATTATTAATAGTTCTTCATTTACTCTCAAAGTGTTCTGTTTAGGTAATAAATTATCTGGTCACACACACTATCATAATTTTGTTGTAGTAGATGTTGGTTGTTGAAATGTTATTTGAAATGGGACTATAAGATAATTATATACATATGATAGAGTTAGAAAAGATTTTATTGTTTTTAGAGAAAGGGGAGGGGAAGGAGGGGGAGAGAAACAGTGATATGTGAGAGAAACATTGATGGGTTGCCTCTTGCACACACCCAACTGTGGACTCGGCCGGGAACCTAGCATTGTGCCCTGACTGGGAATCGAACTGTCTACCCTTCAGTTTGTGGGATGACACCCAGCCCACTGATCGACAGCAGTCAGGGCATATACAAAGGAGTACTGCCCCCAAAACCTAAATTATCTCTTGGAGGGTGGCCCCTTGCAGTACAGGCTTTCCCCACTAGGTGGGTGTTGTAGGAACCCGTCTGTTTCAGTGTACTGGCTGTCTTTGTGGTGACAGGCTGTGTTCAGCTTTAGTGAATTTTTTTTGAAGACTCTTTCAACGCATTTGCCCATTTCATGATGGGTGATTGAGGACGCACCTGCCCACACCTTGCTGAGTGTTCAGCAGTTTTTGACCAAAAATGGCAAGATCATTGTTCCCTACCCTCCATATTCACTTGATCTCACCCTGAGTGACATTTTTCTTTGTTTTCCTGATGAAAAAACTCTCTACGGGGAAACACTTTGCTGATGGGGAAGAGGTGAAACAAAAACGGGCAGAAGCACTAAAAGGCATCAAAATTGACAAATTCAAAAACTTGAGCAGTGGAAAAAAATGTGTTGATAGGTGTATTGCATCAATTGGAGAGTATATTGAAGGTAACTGAAGTTTAAATATGTAAGATTTTTTAGAAATAAACTTTTTAGAAATAAATTTTCTTAGAAATTTTTTAGAAATAAATTTTTTTAGAAATAAATTCCATTTTTTAAGGTCCTCCCTCGTCGTAGATGATAGATTTCGGGTGTTTTCATTGGTCAGACATTTTTATTGTATTGAGAGTTCTGAGTGTCTCAGTGTAGTATATTGAATAAGAAAGTGCATGCCTTGAAGTTAGGGATCATTTACTTGGTTTCTGACTGTTGACAGGTTATAAAACCTTTCTGAATCTCTTGTTTCTGTTAAACAGATAATAGTAATACCTACCCTATAGAGTTATTTTGAAGATTTAAAATTGATCACATATATAAAAATGTTTTATAGCTGCAAATCGCTATGTGTTAGTCATTATGCCACACATGTGCACCTGAAAGTTGAATTTAAAAAATGAATACTTTTATTTAGTTAAGGGGAACTTGCTATTTAACAGAACATAGGCAATATATATTTTTATAAATTTATTGATTGCGGGGGGGGAGAGAGAGAGAAACACTGATGTGTTTTTCCACTTATTGATGCATTCATTGGTTGATTCTTGTATGTGCCCTGACTAGAGTATCAGGACAAGGCTCCAACTGACTGAGCTACGTAGCCAGGGCTAGATAATCTTTTAGAAGTTTTACTGAATGGGAGCAGGAATAATCATCGGTGGACTTGAGAGGGGCAGAAATTTCAACATATTTGTATGCTGAAAAGAATGATCCAATAGAAAGTGAAGAAATAGATGATGCTGGACAGAGAGGGAGAAGGTCATTTCTTTGAGTATGCAAGAAGGGATGGGATCTAGAATACAAATGGAAAGATTGGCCTTCCACAGTCTAAGGGACACAGATATTTCCCCAGTCTGTTCACTTAAATAAAAACAAATGCCAAAATATAATTTATATATAGTAAAATCATGGATCCAAAGTTCACTGAATTTTGAAAAAAATTTGTGTAGATACTGCTCAGATCAACATATAAAACATGTTCCTCTCCCCAGAAAAATTCTCTCTTGCCTCTTTTTAATCCATCCTCCTTTCTCCCCTACCCAGGCAACCATTTCTTTACGTCTCTCAGTAGAGATTCGTTTTGCCTATTCTAGAGCTTTATATAAATGGAATCATACAGTAAATACTACTCATGTCTGATTACTGTTATTTGATTATTGTTCAATATAATTTTTAGATTCATCCATTTTGATGTATCAACAGTTTCTTCATATTCTTTGTTGAGTAATATTCCATTCTGTGGAAATAGCAGCAATTCTCCTGTTGATGGGCTTTGGGTTGTTCCTGGTTTTTGGTTATTACAAATAAAGTTGCCATGAACATGTTCATATAAGCCTTTAAGTAAGGTTGGGTAAATACCTAGGTATGGAATAGCTGTGTCCTAAGATAGATGTATATTTAACTTTAGAAATCACCAAACTTTCCCCAAATGGAAAACTAAACACATTGAAATTTCCACCAATGGTGTTAGTGTTCTAGTTATTTTACCTTCTTGATAATGTGTGGCATTTTTTATTTTCACATCCTGGTGGATATATAGTTATATTTCATTGTGGTTTTAATATGTAGCTCTTTGATGGCAATGATGTGATTATAAGCCATTTGCTTATCTTTTCTTGTGAACTGAGAGTTCAGGTCTTTTTCCTATAATTTGATTGGGCTTTTCCTTTTTGTTGCTGGTTTGTAGTTTTTTTAATATTCTGAATACAAATTGTCAGATTTTATGCACACTCACAGGAACACACATATGTAGCAAATATTTTCTCCCTGAGTCATGCCTTTCCATTTCTTTTTTTTTTTAAAATATTTTATTTATTTATTTTTAGAAAGGGGGGAAGGGAGGAAGAAAGAGAGGGAAAGAAACATCAGTGTGTGAGAGATACATTGATCAGTTGCCTCTTGCATGCCCCCAGCTGAGGACCTGACCTGCCACCCAGGCATGTGTCCTGACTGGGAATGAACTGGCGACCTTTTGGTTCTCAGGCTGGCACTTATCCACTGAGCCACACCAACCAAGGCAATGTCTTTTGGGAGCAGAAGTTTAAAATTTTGATTTAGTCAAATTCATTGATATGTTTTATTTTATTTTATGGTTATTACATTTTGTGTTCTTAGAAATCTTTTTATAAAATTTTAATTTTATCACTTTACTTTTTTACTGAATTTATCCAGTTATATTGGTTAATAAAATTATATAGGATTCAACTGTACAGTTCTACAGTACATCATCTGTATATTGTATTGTGTGTTTACCACCCCAGGTCAAATCTCCTTCCATCACTATGTCTACCTCCTGACCTACCCCCTTTCTCTCATGTGATCACCATACTGCTCTCTGTGTTTAAGAGGGTTTTTATTCTTAATCCCTTCAGTTTTTTCACCCAGCCCTGCAAGCCCCTAACAAATGCAAAAAAGGGAAATTTGTATTTCCCTTTGACAGCTGTCAATCTGTTTGCTCTATATGAGTCTATTTCTTTCTTTTTTAAATCCAGGAGCTGGTTATTTATTTATTTATTTATTTATTTTAGAGAGGGAAGGGAGGGAGAAAGAGAGAGAGAGAGAGCGAGAGAGAGAAACATCCATGTGCGGTTGCTGGGGGCCATGGCCTGGAACCCAGGCATGTGCCCTGACTGGTAATCTAACGTGCGATGCTTTGGTTCGCAGCCTGCGCTCAGTCCACTAAGCTACACCAGCCAGGGCCGAGTCTATTTCTATTTTGTTTGTTAGTTTATTTTGTTAATTAGTTGTGCAAATATACCAGCACTTTTTTTACCCACTCACCTACTGATGGACACTTGGGCTGCATTCAGATCTTGGCTATAGTAAATAGTGTTTTGAGTTTCTTCGGATACATTCCCGGAAGTGGAAAAGCTGGGTCAGGAGGCAGTTCCATTTTCAATTCTATACTGTCTATGCAGTGGCTGCACCATTCTGCATTCCCACCAACAATGCCCGAAGGTTCCCTTTTCTCCACATCCTCACCAACACTTGTTTGTGGATTTACTGATGATAGCCATTCTGACAGGTGTGAGGTGATACCACATTTTGGTTTTAATTTGCATTTCTCTGATGATTAGAGACACTGAGCACCTTTTCAGTTCTATTGGCCAACTGTATGTTCTCTTTGGAGAAGTGTTTATTCAGGTCTTCTGCCTACTTTTTAATTGGTTATTTTTTGATGTTGAATTATCTAAGTTCTTTATGAATTTTGGATATTAATCCCTTATCAGATCTATCATTGGAAAATATGTTCTTTCATTTGGTGGGTTATCTTTTCATTTTGTTGATAGTTTCCTTTGCTGTGAAAAACTTTTTAGTTTAATGTAGCTGCATTTTTTAATTTTTTCTTTTACTTCCATTTCCTGAGCAGATATATCAGAAAAAATATTGCTACTAGAAATGTCTGAAATTTTACTGTCTGTGTTTTCTTTTAGGATTTTTATGGTTTCAAGTCTTACCTTAAATCTTTAATCCACTTTCAATTTGTTCTTGTGCATGATGCAAGAAGGTGGTCTAGTTTCAGTTTTTTGCATCTATCTGTCCAATTATCCCAACACCATTTATTGAATAGACTATCGTTACCCCATTGTATGTTCTTGCCTCCTTTGTCAAATATTAATTGATCATAAAGGCTCATTTCTGGGCTCTGTACTCTGTTCCATTGATTTATATGTCTCTGTTTATGCCAGTTCTATGCTGTTTTGATTATTGTGTCCAGGTCTAGTTTGATATCAGGTAGTATGATTCCTCCAGCTGTGTTCTTCTTTCTGAAGATTACACTGGCTATTTGGAAATTTTGTGGTTCCATGTAAATTTTTGAATTATTTGTTCAAGTTCTGTTAACTCTGCCATTGGTATCTTGATAGAAATGCATTGAGTCTATAGTTTGCTTTGGATAGTATGGACATTTCAATAATGTTAATTCTTCCAATCCATGAACATGGTATGCTTATGATTAACTTATTTGTATCTTCTTCAACTTCCTGTTTCAGTGTCTTATAGTTTTCTGAATATGTATGTTTTACCGTTGGTTAAATTTATTTGTAGATATTTAATTTTTTGGATGCAATTGTAAATGGGATTGTTTTCTTAGTTTCCCTTTCTGATACTTCAATATTGCTGTATAAAAATGCAACAGATTTTTTTTGATATTTATTTTCTATCCTGTTACTTTACTGAATTTATTTGTCAGTTCTAGTAGTTTTTCAGTGGAATCTTTAGGGTTTTCTATATACAGTATCATGTCATCTTCAAATTGTGACAGTTTGAAGAAGTCTTCCTTTCCAATTTTAGCTTTTATTTCATCTTTTTGTTTTAATTGCTGTGGCTAGGACTTCTAGTACTATAATCAATAAGTGTGTTAAAAGTGAACATCCCTGTCTTGTTCCTGATTTTAAGGGAACTGTTTGTGGTTTTTGCCCATTGAGTATGATACTGGCTGTGGGTTTGTCATATATGACCTTTATGTTGAGGTATGTTCCCTCTATTCCCAATTATCTAAGAGTTTTTTACCATAAATTGGTGCCGGATTGTTTCAAATATTTTTCTAAATCTGTGGATATTTTTACATGATTTTTATCCTTCATTTTGTTTATGCTCCGTATATTATTGATTTGTGGATATTGTACCCACTTTGCATCTCCGGAATAAATTCCACTTGATTATGGTGTATGATATTATAATGTATTGCTGGATCCCATTTGCGAATATCTTGTTGAGGGTTTTAGCATCTATGTTAATGAAGGATCTTGTCCTATAATTTTCATTCTTTGTAGTGCTTTTATCTGGTTTTGGAATTAGGACAATGCTCGCCTCAGGAAATGAGCTTGTGAGCCTTCTCTCCTCTTGAATTTTCTGGAATACTTTGAGAAGCATAAGTGTTAGTTCTTCTTGGATTGTTTGGTAAAAATCTCCTGTGAGCCATCTGGTCCAGGCTTTTGTTTGTTGAGAATTTTTTAACTACTGCTTCAATTTCACTAGTTGTAATCTTTCTGTCCAGATTCTCTGAATCTTTCTCATTCAGTTTTGGAAGGCTGTTTGTTCCTAGGAATTTATCCATTTTCATTCAGATTGTCCAATCTGTGGGCCTACAGATGTTTGTAATATTTTCTCACAATCCTTTGTATTTCTGTGAAGTCAGCTGCTACTTCTTTTTCATTTCCAATTTTAATTATTTGGGTCCTCTCTCTTTTTTGATGAATCTGGTTAAGGGTTTGTCAACCTTGTTTATCTTTCAAAGAACCAGCATTTGATTTCATTGATTTATTGTATGTTTTTTTAGACTCTGTTTTGTTTATTTCTTCTCTGATCATTGTTATTTTCTTTCCTCTACTCGCTTTGGGCTTCATTTTTTTTCTAGTTCCTTTAAGTATAAAGTTACATTATTTGATATTTTTCTTGTTTCCTGAGATAGGCCTGTAATGCTATGAACTTCCCTCTTAGGACTGCTTTCTCTGTGTTCCATAGTTTTTGGGTTGTTGTGTTCTCATTTTCATTTGTTTCAAGGAATCACTTGCTTTCTTCCTTTATCTTGTGAGCCCATTTATTATTTAGTAACATATTATTTATCCTCCATTTCTTCATGTTTTTTATAGTTTTCTCCTTGTGATTGATTTCTAGTTTCAAACCCTTATGGTCAGAGGAGATGGTTGATATGATTTTAATCTTCTTAAATTTATTGAGGCTTATTTTTTGTCCTAACATATGTTCTATCCTAGAATATATTCCATGTAAACTTGCAGAGAATGTATATTCTGCTGCTCTGGGATGAAATGCCCTGAAGGTATCAATTAAAACATGGGATTTAGTGTGTCATTTAAGGCTGCTGTTTCCTTGCTGATGATCTGTCTGGGAGAGTTGTTCACTGAGGTCAATGGGGTGTTAAAATCTACTACGACTATATTACTGTTAGTCTCTCCTTGTGTTTCCATCAAGATTTGATTTACGTATTTAGGTTCTCCTATGTTGGGTGTATAAATGTTTATAAGGGTTATAGCCTGTTGTTGGATTGTTCCCTTTATCTCTTACTGTAGGCTCTGTTTTAAAGTCTGTTTTGTCAGATATAAGTATTGCTATCCTAGCTTTTTCTCCCTTTCCACTTATATGAAATCTTTTCCCATCCCTCAGTCTGTGTGTTTATTTTGTTCTGAGGTGAGTCTCTTGGAGATGGCATATATATAGGTCTTATTTTCTTATCCTTTCAGCTACCCTGTCTTTTGATTGGAGCATTTTAGCCATTTACATTTAAAGTGATTAATTGATAGTATGTATTTACTGCCATTTTATTCTTTTAACTGTGTTCCTTTGTTGTTGTTTCTTCTTTACTCTTCCTCCTTCCTCCTCCTGTTCCCCCCTCCTTTCTTTTATACTTTGCCCATCCCCCATCATTCCCCTTTCTCTTTTTTCTTCTTTTTCAACCTTTAACATTTCTTGTAATTCTAGTTTGGTGGTGACAAACTTCTTTAGTGTTTTTTTTGGGGGGGGGTTCTGGAAGGTGCTTTATTTCTCCTTCAGTTTTAATTTTTTTATTTTTATTCTTATCTGAGGGCATTTTTCCATTGCTTTTAGAGAGAGGGGAAGGGAGAGAGTAAGGGAATCAAACAATTTTGGCCCAAACTTTCAGGAAATAATCTGAATTAATTTTAAAATTCAATTATTTATTTATATTTAGATACTTGGGGTTTTTTTGTATTGTAAATGAATTTTAGCATTTGTTTTTGAATATATATTGTTATTGCTTTCTGGAGTTATACTTTTAATATATAAGCATAAGTAAAAGAATGAAAAACATTTATAGAAATATGGAATTAGTATTACCCATGTATAATGTGCATCCTTATTTTTTCCTCAAAAATCTGGGCAAAAAAGTGCACATTGTAAATGACAAAATACAGTAATATTTTCAAAGCTCATCTATGTTGTGCCCATCAATATTTTTTTCTTATGACTAAATAACGTTCTTTTGTATGTATATACCACATTTTGTTTATCCCTTCATCAGTTTATGGTTATTTTTATTTGTGCTTTTTGTTTATTATGAATACTGCTGTATTCATTCATAGTTAAGTTTTGCCTTGTCACATGTTTTCATTTTTCCTGGATATATGGTTACAAGTGAAATTGCTGGGTCAAATGGTAATGTTATGTTTCCTTTTTTGAGTAACTGCCAAACTTTTTTCCAAGCTGGCTGCATTATTTTACATTTCCATTAGTAATGTACGAGGATTATATTCTTGTCAATACTTGTTACTATCTCCCAGTCTTTGCTGAGAGGCTGTGTGTGCTTGTTGAGGGATATTTTCAACGTTCTGCCTGGCTCATAACTCTGCCTTAGCCTTCGTTTCCTGCTTGTTCAAGGATCTTGTGTTCAGAAGTGATTGCTTACGGCTTTTTCTGGTCTTGATCATACCCACTGCCTTGGGCATGTGTATATGGCATTCTAGGTAATCAGGAACATGCAGAACTTTTTGAAACCTTTTATGGACATCTCATAAGAATATGGAATTATTAGTAAGATAGTGTTTGTTGATGGAGTGAGAAGAATCCCATATTTAGCTGAGGTTTCTGGATTTAAAGAGAGAATGATTAGTATAAGAGTTAAGGACAGTCATTATTAGTATTTATTCTGGGACTATAAGTAAACATTTCTGCTGTCCAGAGGGCCAGTCAACATTAATGCAGTGGTACCTTGGTACTCATCTGAATTCATTCTGACACATGTGATGAGTGCTGAAACCAGTCAGTACCAAGTGAACCATGAGCAATGAAGCAGTTTCTCTTGCCAGGAGTCGTGACTCATACTAGTTCTAGCAAGTCCTGAGCAAATGTCGAGTGCTGAAACACTTTGCCGGAACATTTTTTTTCTTGACAAAATGTGATTAAGTACAGGGTTTGATGATCCTGAAGCTGATGAGTACTGAGGTGACTGTGTATCAAATAGCTAAAAAACTTTTTCTTAGGAACTTTTACTCTAATATCCAAGTCAGTGAGTAAAATTTATTAGGTGTCCAAAAAAGTAATACAGTATGGATTTATGTTGGCTGGGAGGGACCCTGAATTTTGAGACTTTTAAAAATTGCGGACCAGTTTTTCCAGGAAAAAGACAATTGTTAACATTTGCAACAAAAATAGTAATTCTAGTCTGGGTTGGTCATAGGTTTTAGGCATAGCAGACCCCATATTGTTCACATTTAGATTAATCAATATAAAAATGCTTATATAGTGTCTTTATCATTTAAAAAGGGTAATACATGTCTTAGTATTTACTGGCCTGTACACTAGTTTATATGTGTGTGTATTTAAGAAACTAGCTGTTTTAAAGTATTGGTGTTTTTAACAGTTTATTTGTTGTATTACAGTGAAGTCATATAGAAGTTTCTCAGTTATGTACAGTGATGGAGAGGAAAACCTGTAGTTTAAAGTCATTTGATTTTATGAATAATTGTATAGTTTTTACTTAACTGATTGTATGAAGACACCTCTTGTGTGCTACTTTAAATCCCATTGTCTAAACCTCTTACACGGCCACTGTTGCTGTAGTAAGTTCTACAGGCTTTGGACCATTGCAACTTGATAGCACCTGTCATCAGGGACCATGCGGCATACTTGTGCAATGGTGGACAGTAGTCAGTGTATCAATTCTTCCTCCTTTATCCTTCAGACAGGAAGCTCTGTTTCACATTTCATAAGGTTTCCTGAAAGGATAGAGCAGTAGTCACCTACACGTATATTTCTTATTGTAAATCATAATATCACTGCAAGGTGTGGAGGTTGTGGGGGATACAAGTGTCCATGTCCTCAAATCCTGCAGGGCTTGCTCTGTGCTCTCTAATTACCTTCAGTAGTTGGATATCTTACCTAGTTAGAGAGAGTTAATTATTATGTCTATTGAGTATAAAACTTTATTGTAAGAGATTTTAAAAAACATTGAAATTAATTAGATTAAATCATTAGCTGTTGAGTATTAGGAAACAATCACATGATCTATTTTTTTGTTATATTTTATATCATCTAGTTTAAAGGTCAGTATGCCTTCTAAGTGGCTTTGTGCTACCTCTGAGTTGTTGTTCTACGTGTGATAGGCAAATCAGAGGTTTAATAAGGTAGTAGGTCTGGTTTATTTTCAAGATGAGTAAAGATATTTATATTTGTGTGCATTTTACACATCGGCTTACTTTCAGAAATATTTCTAACTTGTGCTTCTATTTCTTTTATTTTAGTGAAAATATTCTCTTTGGAATGGGAAATCCTCTTCTTGACATCACTGCTGTAGTGGATAAGGATTTCCTTGATAAGTAAGTATTAAACTCTTCATATGTACTATGTGAAACATATCTAAAGAGAAACTGATGAAAACTTTAGAACTGAATTTACTATCTAACATTTTCAATTGGGGGAAAACTCAGGAAATTTAAACTGGTTAATTTCAAATGCCCTATCATTATTTATTGAGTAATTGATCACATTTTCCCAGGGAAAACTTGGTACATTTATTCATTCCTATTGCTATTTCACTTTAAATTTATTTTTTATTCTTTGCAAGGATGAAGTATATACGATTAATGATTTAATTTCTGGTTTTCCAAATTAAAAAATTCCTAAAATTTAAAATTTACTGTCAGTGGAGCTTTTCACCCCAAAGCAGCAGAATATACAATTTTTTTTAAGAGCACATGGAACATGTTCTGGGATAGACCACATGTTAGGAACAAAACAATTCTCAAGAAATTTAAGATGATTGAAATCATATGAGGTATCTTCTCAGACTATGAGGGTTTGAAACTAGAAATCAATCACAAGGAATAAAACTGAAAAACAAAGACATAGAGGCTAAATAACATGTCATTAAACAATAAATGGGTTAACAGCAAGATCAAAGGAGAAATCAAATGATTCCTTAAAACAAATGAAATGAGAACACAACAACCCCAAAACTATGGAACACAGTGAAAGCAGTCTTAAGAGGGAAATTCACAGGGTTACAGGCCTACCTCAGAAACAAGAAAAATGTCAGATAAAAAGTGTAACTTTATACTTAGAGGAACTGGGAAAAGAGCAACAGATGAAGCCCAAATGAGTAGAAGAAAGGAAATAATAAAGATCACAGCAGGTATAAACAAAATAGAGTCTAAAGAAACAATACAAATGATCAACATAACCAAATGCTGGTTCTTTGAAGAGATAAACAAGATTGACAAACCTTTAACTAAACTCATGAAAAAAGAAGAGAGAGGACCCAAATAATTAAAATTGGAAATGAAAAAGAAGTAGCAGCTGACTTCACAGAAATACAAAGGATTGTGAGAAAGTATTACAAACATCTGTAGGCCCACAGATTGGACAATCTGAATGAAAATAGATGAATTCCTAGGAACAAACAGCCTTCCAAAACTGAATGAGAAAGAATCAGAGAATCTGGACAGAAAGATTACAACTAGTGAAATTGAAGCAGTAGTTAAAAAATTCTCAACAAACAAAAGCCTGGACCAGATGGCTCACAGGAGATTTTTACCAAACAATCCAAGAAGAACTAACACTTATGCTTCTCAAAGTATTCCAGAAAATTCAAGAGGAGGGAAGACTTAGCTCATTTTAAGAGGCAACATTATAGACCAATATCCTTTGTGAACATAGATGCTAAAAATTCGCAACAAAATATTAGTGACTGGATCCAGCCATACTTTAAATGACCATACGCCATGATCAAGTGGTATTTATTCTGGAGATTCAAGGATGGTGCAGTATTCACAAATCAACAAATGTGATACAGAGCATAAACAAAATGAAGGATAAAAATCATGTGATCATATCTATAGGTCCAGAAGAGAATTTCATAGAATATAGCACCCATTTGTGATGAAAACACAGCCAAGTGGGGATAGAGGGAACATAACTGAACGTAATAAATGTCATATAGGACAAACCCACAGCCAAAGACATACTCAGTGGGCAAAAACCACAAGCGGTTCCCTTTAGATCAGGAAGAAGGCAGGGATGTTCGCTTTCACCTCTCTTATTCTACATAGTACTGGAAGTCTTAGCCACAGCAATCATACAGGAAAAAAAAGGCTAAAGCAAAACTGTCACAATTTTCAAAAAACGACTAGAACTGATAAATGAATTCAGTAAAGTAATAGGATATGAAATAAGTATCCAGAAATTGGTTGCATTTTTATGTAGGAATAATGAACTTTCAGAAGGGGAAATAAGACAACAATCTCACAATTGCATGAAAAAAAATTAAATACCTATGAATAAATTTAATCAAGGGTGTAAAAGACCTGTATTAATAAAATTGTAAGACACCGAAGAAAGAAATTAAAGAAGATACTAATAAGTGGAAGCATGTAACATTTTCTTGGACAGGAAGAAATAACAGTTAAAATATCCATACTACCCAGGCAATCTATAGATTCAATGTAATTCCTGTCAAGATACCAGTGGCATATTTCACAGAAGTAGAACAAGTATTCCAAAAATTTATATGGGGAATCACAAGAGTCACCAAATAGCAATAGCAATCCTTTATTTATTTATTCACTTATTTATCTTTTTATTATACTTTTTTTATTGTGAAATCCATTTAAGGTTTTAGTTTATTTGCTGAGTAGTATGTCCAGTGGCTAGAACATAGTACTAAATTAAGACTTTTTAAAAAAGTATCCACAGACTTTTGTCAACTATCTCAAATTAGATCTTTCAAAAATTCATGACTATATTTAACTTTTTTTAAAAAACAGAATTTTTTAAAACTTATTTTTATTGTTTTTTAAAAAATTATTTTATTGTTCAAGTACAGTTGTCTGCATTTACCCCCCCCAACTCCTCCCATCCCACCTTAGCCTCTTGACACTATTACTGATGTCTCCGTTTCTCCCTCTTGCCCACCTCCACCAGCCTTTGCCCTCCTTCGCTCTGACTTTCATCACACTCTACGGTGTGTTTGGGTTGTGTATATGTGACCTTTGGTTAATGTCTTCACCTTCTTTCATCCAGTCCTCCTACACTGATAGCTGTCAGCGTCTTCTATGTATCCATGCCTCTGTTTCCATTTTGTTTTTCCGTTCATTTTATTCATTAAATTCCACATATAGGTGAGATAACGTGGTGTTTCTCTTTCTCTGACATGTGACTAGTCATAATCATCTTGAGAAAGAAGAACAAAACTGGAGGAAACATACTACCTGATGTCATACTATACTAATACAGATCAGGGCAACAGAATAGAGGTCTAAGGAATAAGCCTTTATGGTCAACTAATATTTGACAAAGGAGGCAAGAATATACAATGGGGTAATGATAGTCTATTCCATAAATGGTGTTGGGATAGATAATTGGACAGATAGATGCAAAAAAATGAAACTAGGCCACCTTCTTACACCATATCCAAGAATAAACTGAAAATGGATTAAAGATTTAAATGTAAGACTCAAAACCATAAAAATCCTAGAAGAAAACAGACAAGTTAAATCTTGGACATTTCTAGTAGCAGTGTTTTTTCTGATATAACTCCTTAGGCAAGGGAAAGAAAAGAAAAAAAAATTAGACTAAAAAGTTTTCTTCAGCAAAGGAAACTATCAACAAAATGAAAAGACAACCCACGAAATGGGAGAACATATTTGCCAATGATACATCTGATAAGGGGTTATTATCCAGAATTCATAAAGAGCTTATATAACTCAACACCAAAAAACGCCTCGAAAACAACATCCAATTAAAAATGGGCAAAGGACCTAAATAGACACTTCTCCAAAGAGGACATAGAGATGGCCAATAGATATATGAAAAGATGCAAATTAAAACCACAATGAGATATCACCTTACACCTGTCAGAATGGCCATTATCAGCAAATCAACAAACAAGTATTGATGAGGTTGTGGAAAAAAGGGAACCCTCGTGCATTGTTCATGGGAATGTAGATTGGTGCTGCCACTGTGGAAAGCAGTATGGCTGTCCCTAAAAAAATTAATCATGGAACTGCTTTATGACCCAGCAATTCCACTTCTGGGAATTTATTCAAAGAGACCCAAAACACTAATTTGAAAGAGTAGATGCACCCCTATGTTCATTGTAGCATTATTTGCAATAGCCAAGATATTTAATTTTAATGTAAATTAAAGCTACATTGAAACACTATTATACATTCGTTACAATGGGAAGAGTTTTAAAACAGAGAGGACCGTGTATTGGCCAGGATGCTGCGGAACTGGAGCGTCCTGCTCATGGTAATGTAAAATGCTCTGCTGAGTTCGACAGTGTCTTAGAAAGTTAAACATAACTCTACTATTTGATCTAGTCAGTCCATTTTTAGGTATTTATGCAAGAAAGTGAAAGCTTATGCCCATAAAAACTTGTTCAGGAATGCTCATTTTAACTTTGTTTCTAATAGTTAAAAACTAGATGTTATCTAAATGTCCATCAACATTAAACAGATTATTTACTCATACAGTGGAATACTAGTCAGATATAAAAACGGAATGGAGTATTGATTGGTTAAACCTCAGAATAACTGGGTTCATTGAAAGAAGCCAGACAACTGGAACAAACACTATGGTAAAGACAGTCTATTTAATAAATGGTGTTGGGAAAATTGGACAGATACATGCAAAAAAAGAAAAAAAGAAAGAAACTAGACTACCTTCTTACATTATATACAAGAATAAACTCAAAATTACTAAAGACTTAAATGTAAGACTCAAACCTATAAAAATTCTAGAAGAAAACGTAGGCAGTAAAACCTCTGACATATCAGCAATATGTTTTTCTAATCTGTCTCCTGGGGCAAGGGAAACAAAAGAAAAGGTAAACAAATGGGACTACATTACATTAAAAAGTTTTTGCATAGCAAAGGAAACCATGAACAAAGTGAGACGACCTACTGAATGGTAGTACATATTTATCAGTGATACATCTGATAAGGGGTCAGTATCCAAAATTCATAAAGCATTTATACAACTCAACATCTGCTCCCATCCCCACCCAGTCCAGACCATATAATTAAGAATTGGGTAGAGGATCTGATTAGACACTTATCCATAGAGGCTGTGCAGATGGCCAATAGACATGTGGAAAGATGCTCAGCATCACTATTCATCAGAAATGCAAATTAAAACTACAGTATTACCCTGTTGCAGAACGCAGAGGGACCAAGGGGGTGCTGAAGGCAATATACTATTACTGAAAGGAAGCCCCCAGGTTTGTTATGTCCGCCACCTTGTAGGAAAGACATCTCTCAGTGCCAGAGATTCGTGAAAAGGAAAGGAAATGTTTATTTAATGCTATACAGACTTAAAGTAGTGACCTAATGTCTTAATCAAAATCCCAAAGTCCCTTAAAACATCCACAAACATACACAGTCCTTCCCCCTTTGCCCAGTCTGGGGTACCGTATCTCAGGAAAAGAAATACAAGTCTGTGGCTCAGGCAGCCCCCGGTTCTTGGTTCTTCCCAGTAATCCGTGCTCGACTGGTAGGCCTCCCTTGGTTCCCAGCACCATAAGCTGTGTCGTTGGGATCTCTGCTACAGCCCGGTGGTGGTTCCCCCTTCTAAAGCTGGGGGGGTCCCCACTCTGGCAAAGCCGAGTGGCTCTCTCAGCACAATGGCTGTGGGAATCTCCACTCTGCCAAAACTGCTTGGTTCTCCCCACAATGGCTGCTGGGTCTTGGTTTAAATCTCCACGCCAGTCTTCCTCTGCAGCCCCATTTCCAACTCCTCTCACAATCGGCTATACTCACCAGCACTCCCATATCCTTCCAGCTTTACTGGGCTGCCGTCATGGGTCTGGACAGGCGTGGCCCCATGTCTTGGAGCCAGTCTTCTCCAAGCTCCCACGCAGGTGCTGCAACTCGGGGGTCCTGCCCCCCCAGTTATGTCTTGGTGGGGAAGTTACTTCCATTCCCCTGGCTCAGAGCATGGCCACAGCTATTTAACATATCTATGCAACCAGTTCAAGGTTATAGATATGTTAAATGACCACACCAAAGGTTAGCTGCAAAGCCGTTGCTATGCAAAACAGCTCTCAGTGGTCCTGCTCCATTTGTCCCTTCCCCCAACCCACACCTGTTGGTGCCAGGGTGAGGACATCCTAATATTTCCTGGCCATCTTGAGTTCTGGACCCCATTCCAAATCCCTATTTGGGGGACCCCCTCTTGGCTGCACCCTGTTGCAACCCCACACTTGTCAGAATGGCTGTCATCAGTAACTCAACCGACAAGTGTTGTGATGATGTGGAGAAAAGGGGATGTTCATTCACTGTTGGTAGGAATGTAGATTGCTATAGCCATTATACAAAACAGTGTGAAGGTTTCTCAAAAAATTAAAAATGAAGCTGTCTATTCCCATATATACCCAGCAATTCCCTTTATGGGTATATATCTGAAGAAATCCAAAACAGTAATTTGAAAAAATATACATACTGCTATGTTCATTGCATCATTATTTATAATTGCCAAAATATGCAAGCAACCCAACAGCTCATCATTAGGTGAATGAATAATAAAGCTGTGGTACACATATACAATATTACCTGGCCATAAAAAAGAATGAAATCTTACCATTTGTGACAGAATAGATGGACCTGGAGAATATTATGCTAAGTGAAATAAGTCAGATGAAGAAAGACAAATACCCTTATGCGAACACTAAAGAACAAAATAAATAAATAAATGAACAGATGAAATAGAAACTGACTCATAGAACAGACTAATGCTTGTCAAAGTGGAAGGGGTTTGGGGTTTGGGTGAAAAAAGTGAAATGGAAAGAACTACAAATTGGTAGTTATAAAATAGTCACAGAGATGTAAAATACAATATAGGGAATGTAGTTAATATTGTAATAACTATGTATGCCAGGTGGGTACTTGAAATATTGGGGGCATCACTGTAAAGGATGTGATTGTCTAACCATTATTCTGTATACCTAAACGTAAAACAAAATAATATTGAATATAAACTGTAATTGAAAAGTAAAATAAAAAAGGCCAGACAAAAAAAGAATACATAGTATATGATTTCATTTATATGAGATTATACAGAATTCAATTTAACCTATAGTGACACTAAACAAATCATTGGTTTCACATGCATTGGCAGGATGTGGTGGAGTGTGGGAAGAAGAGATTACAAAGGAACAGGATGCATCTTTGGGGGGGTGTTCCTTATCTTGATTGTATGATGATTGCATGAGTATATACATGTATCAGAACTTACCAAATGGTAAACTTTAAATATATACAGTGTATTACATGTCAGTTTTTTTAAAAGATTTTGTTTATTTATTTTTAGACAGAGGGGAAGGGAGGGAGAAAGAGAGGGAGAGAAACATCAATGTATCATTGCCTTTCACATACACCCTACTGGGGACCTGGACCGCAACCTAGGCATGTGCCCTGACTAGGAATTGAACTGGTGACCCTTTGGTTCACGGGCCAGAGCTCAGTCCACTGAGCCACACCAGCCAGGGCTGCATGTCAGTTTTAATACAAGAAAATTTTATAAAAAAAAATAAAATCAATTGAACATGAATTCATATGTTTGAAGTTTGGTTAGTGTGAGATGTTTTGTCTAGGAAGTCAACTAATTGATTGACACTATTCAGAAAAAATCAAATGCCATATTAAAATACAAAGAGAATGTACAAAATTTCAAATATTATGATGTTGTAATCAGTATTACTATTTTGATAAACATATCTCCAGGCATATGTTAGCATATATAACCTAGAGAATATATGTTTGTGTTGTGGGACAACACTATGTTTAGTCCTAGGTAATTTGTTTTGTTTTTACTCTATACTATGTTTAGATGTTTGTTTTTAAATATTTATGCAAATATGATCAGAATGATTATAATCTGGCAGCTGTGTACTATCACTACTGGGTGCTGAAATAGTTTCTTTGTGTTATTAGCTGCTGAATCCTGAATGTGCACTTGAAGTTCTATTTTTTTATTTTGGGAGATTTTTAAATTCTTAACCATGATTTTTGCAGTCATTACTTGGAAATAAAAAGCAAGCTTTTGCACCCCATTCATAAAAGGTAGATATTTCCCTATCCTTATATTTCTGACTATTTCCAAAATACACTTGAACATGTTTTTTATTATTTCAGTAGAGTGTGTCTAGCTTACATTTTAGACTCTGTTTTGTTAAGTATAAGTGTTTTGCATTTGAACTTTGTGATTATTCAGGAATAGTTTGCTAAGTACTATAAAAATGAATTAAGTATATACTTATTAGTGTCTTACAATATGAAAATGAGTTAACAAAATTGTTTTGATAAAATTTTATTATTGTTTTGATTTTGTTGTTTAAAAAATGTATTTGGCATTTCCAATAGACAATTATCTATATAAAATTAGTACTAATTAAAAAATAAACTAGTACTAAGGGTTTTTAAGAAAAAATGTTGGTCCTTGGTGTGTCTCCTACTTCTGCTTTTGCATTTACCTCATTGCTCATAAGTGCTGTTTTTCCAGAAGAAACCCATTTTTAATTTCTACTAGCTCTTCTTTCCTGGTATCTGTCTGTTTCTAAATAATATGCTAATACATATTGCTATGTGTGATTTTCATAAGGGTGATTGATGGCAGAGGCAATGGGTAAAAGATGCTTTAATGTAAGAGAAGGCCAGAAGAACATGATTCCATTAGGATGGCTTCCAGATGAGAGGACAAAGTAGCATTTCACTGTGGAAGGGCACACTTAAAAAGACCTTAAGTTCCTGTGGGATGAAATCACCCATATTGGGTAATGGTGGAGAGGATTCCTACAGACCTTCTGAGAGCTTTGCTTTTGCCATTCTTATCAGGATTTTTTTAAAAAGGATTTTATTTCTTTATTTTTAGAGAGGGAGAAAGAGGGAGAGAAACATCGATGAGCCAGAGAAACAGCAATCAGTTGCCTCTCCCACATCCCCAACCCGGGAGCTGGCCTGCAAGCCAGGCATGTGCCCTGACTGGGACACAAACTGGCAACCTTTCAGTTTACGGGATGGCACTCCGTCTACTGAGCCACACCAGCCAGGGCTTACCAGGATTTTTATACTTTCTTGATGTTTTTTAAATTGTTGAAGAGTGTCTGATTACTTACTTTCTTGCTGACCAGTTTCTAGTAATTGGTAAAAACCCCTGTACATTCCCTAACATTTCCTGTGAGGCTAGGTGAATTAAAGGTTAATTTCCTAGGTATACCATTTCCTCTCATTCCCAAGCTTAGGGGCTGCCTGAGGTCTGTATGTAGCTTTTGCTTGGTTTGTCAATTTTAGATATTATATGTTGACCACCTAGTTCAACAGCTAAAGATTTAGCTCTTTCACCTACCACCATTTCCTCTTGTTCATCTTTCACATATTATTATATTACACTGAAATAAATCAGTAATCACTATGAATAAAATTGTGGAATGTGATTCCTTATATATTTTTTTTGTTTTTCTTACAGTTACTTATTGTATCCTCTGTCCATTTGAATTATTTTCTATTATGTGTTCAAATTTTCAAACCACTCTTTAAATCTGTCATCTGCCTATTAATAGCTTCCTTCTTCTTTCCCTTTCCCTGTACCTCAAAATTAGCAAGACCATCAACCAGTTTTCCTCAAGTGACCTCCCTTCTAGAGTTCTTTATCTTTGTGCTTTAAACTGAACTGTTTGTGTTGTTAGACTTTTTTTTTTTTAAACAACAGTCTTCCTGGAACTTCCTTTTGACTTCCTCCTGTTTTAGATCTCATTTCCTGCATCTTGTGTCTTCTTTATTGGTTTTCTCTTTGTGTGTACGTAATATAATCCTTCGGTAGCATCCTAAGAAAAAGAGTGCGTGAATACATGTATGGTGCATTTTTGAATCCTTGTGTATAACTTATAATCATTTAATTTTTTTCCCTCATACCTTATTGATTGGTTAATACAGAGTTTTCTTTGAGAATTTCAAAGGGATGTGTCCTTGTCTTCCAGCATCGAACACATCTTCTCCCTTTGTATATCACGTTTTTTTCTCTATAGCAGCTTTTAATATATATTTTTTGCCCTTGGTATTAGTAAATTATTATGTAAGATTTTGTTCTTATGTTATAATTGCAGTTTTTTTTTCTCTTGTTGGTCTAGGCATAATAATTACAAAAAGTTTTGTTTGGTTTTTGAAAGTTTCTCCTGTGTTTTTGCTTTTTCTCTGTTTTCTGTGGATTACTCTTTTCTGATTATTTATTGTGGTCTTTCTCATTCACAGTGGATATTTTTCTCCAATATTAAGTGATCTTTGGCTGTCACATTTAAGGCTAAGGCATTAAAAAGGTCATTCCATTTTTTTGCATAGGAATAAGACAAAGTCTGGGAGGACATGTTCTAAACTGTAACAGTCTTGGGAGAGTAGGGTGGGTAGAGTTGGTCCTTCTATTCCACTTTTTGTAAAATTTAAGATTTTCTTAACAGTCCCGAATTGCTCTTATAAATCTTAAAAAAGCTTTAATAAAATTATCACTTAGTGTGTAATAATAGTTATCAATTGCTGTGGAACACATTACCCCAAAACTTGGCTGCTTAAAACAACAGTTAGTATTTTACATATTTTCTAATGATTAGGAAGTTGAGAGTGTGGCATAGCTGAGTGGTTCTGGCTTAGGGTCTCTGATTAAGTGTAGGCAGTCTGTTGGCCAGGGCAGCAGTCATTTCAAGGCTCAACTGTGGGTGACGAATTTGCTTCCAAGCTCACTCACATTATTGGCTGGCCTCAGTTTATAAGATCTGTTGCACTGAGGGCCTCAGTGTTTTACCTTGTGGGCCCCTCTGTGTCCTAAAACATGACAGCTGTTTGCCCTATTGCCTGTCATTTGAGAGAGTGAGAGTGTTGTTTTCCCTTCCATAGATGGAAGCTGCAGTCTTTTTTATAACCTAACCTTGGAAGTGAAATGCCATTACTTTTACCATATGCTTGCTATTGGTAATACCTCGTGTAATATTGATGGTGGCCGGGGGGGGGGGGGCGCACCAAACATGGATGTGAGAAATGGAGGCAGGGGTCTTTGGGGGCCAGAGGACAGACTATGATAGCCAACCTCCAAGATGGTTCCTGTTGATCCCCTCCTGGTGTTCTCTGAGTTGTCCCCTCCCAGTTGACACCAAGGCTGATCTGTAAACCAGTGGCATACAGCAGAAGTGATGGTATGCTTCCTTGGTCATAAAAGACAGTGTCTTCCATCGGGGGTGCTTTCTCACGTGTTTGTATACTTGATCTTGTTTCTCTCTCTGTCTCTTCGTCACTTTCTTCTGTATTACTCATTCTGGGAGAAGCTGACTGCCATGTCTTGAGGACATTTAGGCTCCCTGCGGAGAGGCCCAAGTGACTGGAGGTAAGAGGCCTCTGGCCTGTAGCCAGTGAGGAACCGAGACTTGCCAATATCCATGAAAGTGAACTTAGAAGTGGATTCTTCATCCTCTGTTGAGCCCTAACATGATTGCAGCAACCTCATAAGAGACAGTGAATCAGAAACACTCAGTTAAGCCACTCCTCGATTCCTGATCATCAGATAACTATGAGATAATACTATTTGTTATTTTAACCACCTAAGATATGGTAGAGTTTGTTACATTGCCAAAGAATACTCATGAATAAGTCAAAAGTGTTTTGTTGTTTTTTAAAAACACACCTCCACCCATCACATATTTTCTATTCAGTACTTCATTGCAAGGTTGGTACACATGACTCGGGCTTGTTGACTAATGGGAATTTACTGTGACTTGGTTAGGCCAAAAGCCTGTTTTTTGGGGGGATGACCCCTAATATTAGTGTCTGGAAGTTTTTCAATTTCTTTATGGAAAAGGCTTGTAGTTTCCTTTCTGAAGTTATTTTGAAAAAATAAAGCCTGACTATTGTATTATTAGAGCTGGCCAGGAAAAGGGGGATATTGTTACCATAATGAAATCGACAGTTTCATCTGCCCCTCCCTACTTCTCCTGTTTTGCCTGGTGTCCCTTGATTTAGAGATGCTTCCATTTGGTTTCTTGAGGGAATAACCCTCTTAATTTATTTTCGGGATTTTGAGTTGTGATGGTGAGTCAGTAGGCAGTCCCTCACTTTTAGCTCTGTGCCTTATCTGTTTCTTCTGAGACTTATGGCTTCTGCCTGTGGACTAGGTTTGCTAATCATATGTAGCTTCTTTCTCTTGCAATTGAGGTTTTAGTTTCTTCAGCTCTGCTGAGTTCCTTTTTTTCTCTCCTTTTACTGAAAATGTATAGAAACTTCTTGACCATTAATACTTATATTATTCTTGTTACTTTAGATGCTTCCTTTTTTTTTAACCTTTATTTTCATTTTAACAGACTCTTGGAAGGATGAATAGATAGCCTTTGTGCCTGTATTAAAGTGGATGTCCAAGGAGCATGCATGTGTGTATATATCACTATTCTGTATATTGTAGGAGGAAATCTGTAACTATAGATTCATGGAACTTGGAGTAGATTGGGATTTGGAGATAATTCAGTGTTCCTTACTCATTTTACAGCAGAGGAACAGGCTCAGATAAGTTAAATGTTTTACTTGTAATTAAAATTAACAGTGAAAACTTGAGACAGAATCTGTAACTTCTGACCCTTATGTGATTCCTGTTTCCCCATGCCAAACTACCTTTATTTTTTCACTAGATTCTTAAATTATTGATAATTGAAACATATTGTACAAGCTAATAGTAATAACTACATGCCAGATTTTGGGGATTCAAAATGAGAAAGCCTGCTTTCTACCTCATAGAGCAATTGCTGGGAAAATAAATATATTACTTTCCATTAGTTCAAATCTTTTGTTGATTGCTGGCTTCATTCTTTGTTTCAAATTTTGAACAATTTTTGTAATTTATGTGATGATCTTAATTTATAATTCCTCAGGCAAGCAGTGTTTTGAACAAGAGAGAGACTTCTTTTTCTTTTGATTTACAATTTCCTTTGACTTGCTTTGCTCTCATTTCCTTATTCTCTTCTGCTTTCTGCTAATATATTACTTGAAAGGAAGCTCAGTATTCTTTTTGTACTGGGTTTATAATTAAACATCCATAGTATAATTCTTACATAGTATAATTCTTACATTCTTACATGCAGCATGTAAGGGGAGGCATGTGGCATGCGGCATGTAAGGCATTGCTGAGGGGAGAAACAATTAGGAAAAGTATCTCAGTGAATCTTTTTTTTTTTTTTAATTTAAATGAATGTTCAGGTACAGTTTTCTCCCCCTTACTCCCAATCAAGCCCTCCCACCCCCTCCCTATCTCCCTCCCCTTACCACCCTCCCCCTAGTTTTTATCCATGTGTCCTTTAACTTTGATCCTATAAACCCCTCCCCCTCTCCCCCAAAATCCCTCTTCTCTCTCCTCTGGTCACTCTCCACCTGTCCTCTAATGCAGTGTCTTTGACTATACCCTGCTTCTTTCTTTGTTTTGTTGTTTAGGTTCCTGTTAAAGGTGAAATCATATGGTATTTATCCTTCACTGCCTGGC